>OX422207.1:428823601-429081101 GCA_949130495.1 Sambucus nigra | reverse complement strand
TGAACCAGGGTAATTGTTGGTGGGGGCGTAATTAGGAAAGTGGTCATAGAGAAAAGTTGTCAAAAGAACATTTTTGGCGTAATTAGAAACATCAAACTTACTGATGCTTCGAGAAGAGTCCGCCGATACACAGTCAAGCCAGGTATATAAGGAGCCGAGGATAATGGCAGCAAGGGGGATTTTCACGCTATTAGCCATTTGAACGACCATGTTGATTAGGTCCTTTCGAGGGCAATCGTGAGGCTTACCTGGAAGATAGACCTTCGACAGTATCACCCAAATGTAGCCCGCCAGCCTGATCTTGGACCCATAGACTTTCCCCACCGGGGGCTGTTTAAATACCTCTTTCCCCCGGGGGTTCTCCCTAACTTCCTCGTGGGCCCTAATAATGGATTTCTCCTCGATGAAATAAAAGTAGCGAATTACTTCAGAATAGGTACACTTGTTGTAAGGACCATACAATCCTTCACCACCGCCTCTATTTCCTCTCTCAAGGATGTTTCTTCACTAGAGACAGCCCCCTCAAAGAAGGTATCAAACGCGATTGCCTCCAATCCCAAAAGCTTGCACACATCCTTCAAGGTAACAGTGAACTCACCCCAAGCGGCCACAAAGGTATGTAACCTATGGCTCCAGTGGGAAACCAACAGTTGTAAAGCAGTATTATTCTTGGAGAAAGTAAGGTCACCTAACCAAAGAGAGCAGGATAGACCTACAAGGGCTAACTGAACGGAATACTGTGAATGGATGCACTCAGTCCAAGGGCCCAATCCCTCGCTGGCACCATAAGAAGCTTTAAACTCTACCTTTGAGTAAGGGAAATCACCACGCTCAATCCGGAAGGGGGTAACAATGGCGTTAGGGATATAAGTAAAGTCTTCATCATCCTCACCTACCTCCATTAACAGGTTAGGGTTTTTAGTTGGTACAAGGTCACCGGGGAATCGTTCCACTGTTGCCCAGAAATGGTCGTTGTCACCAAAGTAAGGCACACGATGATAATGTTCCCATTGAGCTTGGCGCATTTGAATAGCAGGGGAAGAGCCCCTAACAGAGAGAGTTCTCTTCACAGGTGCCATGGAAGCTTAAGGAAAGAAGAACTGAGGGTAATAGGAAAATAGTAGAAGGGTTGAAGAAGGAAATGGTTTTTCCTCTCACTCTCATAAAATCTCAAACTCATAAAATGAAAATCGAAAGGTGAATTTTGAATTGAAGGTACACCCACTTTTAGAGGGGAAACATGAGCCCCAAAAGATAGAAAAAAGTGACGCTTTGGAAAAGCGTAATGATGACTCTCTGGAAAAGTCTGGCTGGCGTGGCTGTCAAGCGTGCATGGCTGTAGAAAACCAAGGATCGTAATGATGACGCTTCAGGGGATGACGAGACGATTAGCGGTGTTATTTACACACGCACACCTAGACATTGCCACATGTGATGTGCAAAAGTGCAAATGACAGTTACATTTAATACGAAATGCTTAGAGTCTTGTCTGCCTTGGGAAACGAAATGCTTTGGGGGGAATTTGAATAAATATCTTTATTTTCCCCAAGAGAGAAGATCAAAGATGTTCAAAAAGGTTTCGTACATATATTTCTTCACGCAATAAACAAATATCTCTGTGAAGGGAAAAATATAAGGGGGTGTCCCCCCAAATGAGTGGTTAACTTGGTTAAGCAGATAGACTATTCACAAAGAAGGAGAAGGAAAGATAGTCCACAAAATCACCTCGAAGATTCTTCACCGTAAGTGGCTTGAAGTACCCACTTCGAAGATTCCTCACAACAAGCGGATCGAAGGACTCATTTTGTAGAACAAAGTCACCTGGATGACAGTAGTTTGTAACAACAAATAGAATGTTGTGTTATGTATTTTATCTTATAAATATAGATGTCGAGTGAGGTTGTTTGGTACCCACGAGGGACTATGCTTGGGAAGGCATGGGAGAGCTTTCATGCTCTATCAAGCAACCTCCTATTGGGAACTTCGCAGGGACATGGTTTAGAGGATTGAGAACAAGGCAAAGTTAGGAATTATTACCAACCCTCTTGGCCCACTTGGATAAAACTTCATCCGAACAAATCTCACTCGAACCTACTCATTGTTTACCTATTCGAGTGAAAATCCTCGAGGTACCCTATCTCCCTCAAAACTTTCCCCCTCGAGGTACCTCGGGTGATAGCCCGTCTGACTGATGTGACCAAATACCTAACAATAGTCACTATTTAAACCACTTTCTGATGTCACAACGTCTAACATTCACGTACTCAATAATGTAGCACTCAAATGGCTTTATCCTTAGGATGGCAAGTTTTGTTCACCAAACCAGACCACCTAACCATCCTAGGGTAAGCCTCAAGCTGGCGGGTCATATCCCTTATTAGATACCCATAATACTTCTAGCCAGTAGAATGGTTTACCACCAAAACTATGGGATCCCATGTATTGAATGCAATATATTTTGCATTTAATGCACCTTATGAGACAAATCTAGGGCATACTGACTCGAGTAGCCTCACCCACATATAAATAGACCAGACAAACAAATCAGAAGGGACAGCATTCTGAGCCTAGAATTGCCACCCAAATTTCCTGACACCTTGAAAAGGGAAAATAATCCCAAAGGGTGGTTTTCATAAACTTCCAATTTTAAACCAATTTTAATTCATCCCTACAACATGCAACTACATGTCAATACAAATAATATATAGCATGCGACACAATAATTCAGGAAAAATCCTCGAAGGGCAAAACCTTTTATTTATAGAACTTTGAAAAGTTTACAAGACCATTGACTTACATACAACCTAATAATCACCCACAAGTGTAATGCACGGTGTCTTCGTCAAACCTTCAAAGAAACGGCTAGAAATGTGCAGTGGTTTACGCGTAGCTATACCAGAAGGACCGCAACACAAAAAACTCCATAGAGACTCCCTCTACAATAACACACAGCTCTCGGTTGTAGAGATCTCCCCACAAAGGACGAACAAAAGCAAATCAGTGTTCTTGAACACCAAAACAATTCACCAAATAATATGGGATTTTTGCGAATTGAAAAAAAAGGGATTAAACCCTAAAAGAAGAAGTCAAAAGGATTCTACAGTTTCGCGGTTTTCTGTATTTCAAAACGCTGGGACTTCTTAATGAAAATGAAACCATTTAATGAGTATTTATACAAAATTGCGCCACCTAGGTATACGAGATCGTTCGAACGAGAAACAGATGTCACGCGAACAAAGTACAAATGTCGTTCAAACGATATCGCGCGACATGCACATGGCGCTCGAACGAGATGACATCTCGTTTAAACGACATGGGCATCGAAATTGAGGTATGCTTCAAGACTTAGAAAAAAATACTCATTCTCAAATTTTGACGAAAAAGTCCGCTCCAACACTTAGAAAATATTTTGTAAAAATATTCCAAAATCTTTAAGTGGAAAGTTAAGGTATTTAAAACACAACCTTACCAAAGAAAACTTTGTGTTGTCTTTTTGATGAAGAACTTGATATTCAGATCCATCTTTGATGCTTGAATGTTCTTGAATGCTCTTTGACGGTGTAGCGTTATACGACATAATAACTTGATAACGGACTTATAAAATAATGTCCTTACAAATCTCACCCTATGTCTATGCCGGTACATACATAAAAACATTCGAATTATCAAATACCAAAAATGCCTATACAAATCTACCCTCCCATGAATAAATTTTCAAGATCTCAAACTGTTCTTCAAAAATCTTCATCAAATCTCAAAGCTTTTCTCATCGGGGTGTGCAACATAATGATCTTCAATCTTTATACCTACACACATGAGATAAAGAAAAAACTTTCATGACTCATCGAGTTTGAAATGATAAAATAATAAATCAGTAATAAATCAAATCTCCCCCATAATGCAAAAACTCCCCCATAACATGATAATTCTTCCTCCCCCGTTTTATGATATCCCCAAATAGACAGATTAGAAGAAACAATCAAAACATGGAGTGTCACAAAAAAAAATGCAGAGGAAACATGAATCGAACTACGCGCATGCAAAGGTATATCTCAAAATTTTCACAAACTATTTTTGATTTTTCAAATTTTTTTTATACGAAAAAAAGATACCAAAAATCATACCATGGATTTAAACTCAAAAAACCAAGTCATGGAAATGGAATGTATGGGTGTGAACACATTTGATAGGTAAATAAACTCAGTCAATCATATGTGCACGATGCATACATGTACCCCTAACGAATGAACATCAAAAAGTATACTTAGGTGTAAAAATTATTGAATTTAGATGACATCGTCTTATGTAAATCAACAAATCAAAGTCCAAGTGATTTCCACACCAATAACGTCCAAAACTATTTAATGCTTTTTCAAGACTTTTAAGGATGTGCAAACCCATTTTAATTCTCCATCCAAACTTCCTCATATATATTTTCTTTTAGAGGTGTATAAACTAAATTCTCAAACTTTGGAGAATTGGTGCAAAAATCTAATGGCCCATAATTGGCATAAATTTCTTTTTATTGCCTTTAAATTTTTGCAGGCTCTATTAAACCTCTTTGGACCCCGGATAATACAATTCCTTAATTTTTTAGTGTAATACCACATATTTTTGTGGCTTTTAAATTTAGGGATTTATTAAATTTAACTGAGTTAGATTAATTTAATATTAATCCAAAAATTTGTTTTAAATATTTATTAGCGTGATGAGAGTTAGTAATTATCAAAAAATTATTGATTTGTTAAATATTACTTATTGAGTAGAGTAATATGTAGAATCGAATTTATCAAAATTATCATGAGTATATAATTTGACAATTGTGGAAATTAAATCGGAATGCGCCTGTGTCTGCCGGGATTAAATTCTTATTATTAAATGTGAATAAATCATAAATCGTTCGTATGGTCATTTAGAATGCGCCAATGTGTCTGGAAGGGTCGAGATAGTCAAAATAATTTACCCGAGATTTTAGTTTGGGTCTCTGGGCATTTTTAAGCCTAATTGACATCCCGGGAGGGTATTATAGATATTTTATATTTTTGGATAAATAAACCCAAGAATTTCCTAAGAATATATCAACCTTTAGGATTTATCTTCTAGGGTTAACAAACACAAAACCAAAGAACGTCCATTAGAGAAGAAGTTGGAGAGATTTCCAAGCAACCCAAGGTCAAATACTCATCCGTTTCCACCGCCACTAAATCGTAGATCGCGCGACGGGGAACACAACCATACCTTTTTCATCCACAAATCAGAAACTTGAATCCCAGGCAAGTATCTATCTTGCTTCTCTTCTATTTAAAAGTCACACCATTTTAGATTCGGATGATTGAACCTATGTTTCATGGAAGAACTCAAGGATTTAGAGAACCCAAATCACATGTTGTAGAGAAAATAAATAAACTCTGGACATCCCAATCATATGTAGAGGATTACCCACGAAATTTGATTAATTTAGATGTGAGAAATCTAGAAAAAGAATTAGAACAATGGAAGTTTAGTGTAAAGTTAGGGTTCTCGATAATTAACATAAATTGGCCCTTTAATTCAATTCCCTTGTTGAATTTGTACATGTTTCACGTAGGAAATCTTGCATATATGTATATAGAACTAGTAGAAATGTTATTTGAGAGTTTGGGAGTCATTAATGATGATTTAGAGACATTTGGAAGATGAAACCCGTAGGTTTTAATGGCAGTTTCTGGGCAAGAACTTCTTGATCAATCGATCGACCCAAGAACATCGATCGATCCCCTTTCCTCGATCGATCGACCCCTCCTGGAAAACTGCATATTTTTCTTCTGTTGGTCTAATCTAGTTAAAATGTGTAGGAACCCTTGATGATTATTGTTAAAGCATAATGGGATATAAAGAGGACTAGTAGGGTCTAGGTAGACCCCATTGAGTGAAATTTAATGTAGGATAAAATTATGGGTTAATGGGGAGTTATTCACACATAAGAAATCATGCCTATGTTTAATATAAGATCGAGACTCGCTAGGGAGTTAGACAAGAAGGTAAGTGAGAGTATGACTACTGAAATTACACTTAGGGAGATAGAATACTCCGAGATATGAGAAGTAAGTATGAAATAAATTATACATGAGAATAAAAGTGACGAGTCTGTTATGCAAGATAATCGAGTAAAATGTGCTAAGAACGGACAATTATAATTAGGGGCAATGGGTGCATCTAATTTAGAAAATGTGAATTGATGATGCTATAAATAACACCACCCTTCAAGGTGTTTGAGAGCTCAATTCAATGTTAACAATGGCAGTATAGGGGTATATGTATATATAGTAGAAGGAGGTGAGGAGAAGAGGTTTCACACCGGAATATAAGTGGTTCAGCCAATCAGGCCTACGTCCACTGTGTGAGTGTATGATGTGTATCAATGTATGAGGGCTCTAATGGCCATAGATACAATCTCTCAACCTTTCTCTCTCTACTGTGTATTTGAACAGAGTTTAGGCTAGGGTTGCCAATTTTGGGTCCCCTTTAAGAAGGAGAAGATAAGTATATATAGTAGCTGGGAGGTGTAGTATACCCCCCATGCATGCAATGAGCATGTGTGTGTTGATCTAGCCAATGAGATGAAGATAGCTGTCCCTGTCACATGTAGAGAATGATGATGAAATATTCCCCCCACATGGGGGGAATGATTTTTTATAACTAATTTGTGTTCACGTGTCCTTATCCACACATATACCAATAAGAGCTCGGTCATCTGAGCTTAGTCACAACCTCGGACAGGAAGAGTTCGAGGTTGGTAAGGTCTAGCTGTTTATTCAATCCGAGATGGGATAAAATGATCTCGACTTATGTGAAGCTGAGGTGAGGTAAGTGAAGGCAAAAGGTCGGCCTAGGCCGAGGTTAAGCTGGAACATGTGAGAAACATCGGCTGATTCCCTACTGATGCTGGCCTTGAGGGAGGTTAAGCTTCTGTAACCCCGGCCCACTCCTAGATGAGGCTGTTAGTCCCTGAATGATCTGATGAATGACTATTCTATGTGTCATGGGTACTTTTCTCGATGAGGCCGGTAGTAACCTCGGCCATGGCTGACCTTACCATGACCAAGGATGTTGGTCATTGACCCATAGCCCTTCCAACGTCGGCCATATCCTTGGCCGAGGTTGTTGTCTCAGAGCCGAGGTGGTGCATTTGGGGCATATCAATCACCCCTAGCCCTTAGTTACCTGTATGGTCGGGTATCTAAGGGGTGTATCGGTACGAGGTTGGATTTCTTCAGGTGTCAACTATCATCGTGACAAGTGTCAACCATTGGAGTAGGTAGCGTGCCTGACAAGTTTGATGATGGTTGTGTTTTGGGATCCCAAGGCAATGATGGGCCTTGGGATGTGTGTTACCATACTTAAGGTTTAAACCCCCAATATTATCTTTCTTCATCATTTCTCTCCTTTTCCAGCCTCGAGTAACTTCTGCAACTCTCTCTCTCTCTAGAAGAATAATTTGAAATTTAAAGTGCATTTTGGTGCTCCTTCCCCTGCTTCTCTTCACTCTCCTTCAGGTACCTCTTGCCATCCCCTCTTCTTCATTTTTCTGCCTTGGTATTATTTTCGCTTTTTTCGGTGAGCTTTAAGAGATTTTCGGTGAGATCTTCATTTTTTTGGCGAACTGTTCTTGTGTGTTCTTCGTGGTTATTGTTCAAAATTTGATAGTTTGATCCTTAATTGCATCATTCCATTTGCCAGTCTTTGTTTGTTATTTAGGAGAGTTGTAAGTGTAGGGTCTACCTCTTATGCTCAGACCCCTTTACCAACTCTTAGAGGAGTTCCCCTCTCGCAGATAGAAGACTTTAGAGAAGATTAGGCAAATAGAGAGAGCACAGGAGGAAGCTCGTTGGTAAGAGGAATTCCCCCTCAGACCTATCTTTCCACCACCTCTGAAGGTTGTATATTCTGAACCATCCGAATCAGCTAACCAAAAAGAGGTCCCTGCTGAACCCTTGCCAATGTCTGAGTCTGAATCATCCTCCTCAGACCCTATGTCTGTGGATTCTTTTCAAGAGGCTATGGATTTCTCAACTCGACAAGATCAGGCAGCTGATCAAGCTGAGGTTTCCAGTCGAGCCTCGTCCCACAAAAGTTCAAGCACATCAACCTCTTCCTCTGAGGTTGAGATTGTTGGGCCGAGTGTGGCGGTTTCGCCAATCCTTGAGGCCATAACCTTGTCGGCTGTCACAGGGGCTGAGTTCTCTCAGAGGTTTCCAAGTGGTGCCCTACCGTCTGCTCAGGCCGACGTTGAGTTAGATGATAATGATGATGTCGAGAGCGATGTTGATGTCTCTGAGGTGGCTGAGATTGAGAGTACAGTCAGTGAGGTGGACCTTCTTTTCTTCAGATACTTATATTCCATAGGCCCCTCCGTAAAGCTCAGGAGACCTCTGAGGGAAGAGAGGGCTTATCACGACCGAGATGGTGAGATCTGCTTGTACGAGCAGATGTTCAAGTTGGGGTTTCGTCTGCCCATCCATCCCATCATCAGGTCTATATTGGCCTATATCAACTTGGCCCCTTCCCAGTTGTCATTCAATGCTTGGAGGGTGATAATTGGAGCTATTGTCTTATGGAGGCCTGTTCATCACTCAGACCTTCCTGTCCAAGTCTTTACAGGATGCTATGTCCCCTCATCTACCAGAACCCATCCGAGCTATTATCATTTTGTAGCTCAGAAACCTGAAAAGAAGATGTTTCAGATAACTCAAACCTCTAACCATAACTGGAAGTCACGCTATTTCTTTGCCTCGGGGCCATTGTAATTTGGCCCATGTGCCCCCTCTTCCTCACTAGAGCCGAGGATGCCTATAAGATGGGGAAAGATCACAATGGCTGCTAAGGCCGACCCTGGTCTAAGGTAGAAAAATCTTCAGAAGGTCAAAGACCTTCAGGATCAGGGGGCACATGGTCTGCTCGTAAGATTCGAACACCTGATGACCCCCTCTTACCTCTCTGAGACTGGTTTAGGGGGAAGTCCTCTTACAGAGCTAGGTAAGTTTCTTATTTCAACAAGTTATACCTCTGAATATATGTATATCTGATTCTCTAACTCAGACCTTTCTATTTTGCAGAGCGTCCGAAGGGAATATCCGACGAGCTGTGGGAAATGGCAGCACCAAGTTTAACGAGGCTCGTCAAAAAGGCAGGTCTTACTGTTCCTCCTCCCCCTCTATCTGCCTCAAGGGCTGAGGCCACTAAGAAGAGGAAGGTTGCTGACCCTACCCCTGAGGATCATGTGACACCCCGCCTAATTAAATACCAGGCGATCACTCCTTTATTAAATTAAAATCAAGGTGAACAGTTGGTTCATTCTTAGCATCACTGTCGTAAAAATAAATTTCCAATTTTAAACACCCTAATTAATTAAGCTAAGTGTCAAAACCATTTTTAACATTACTTTCCAAATTTTAGTTTTAAAGAAAAATCATTTATTTATTTATTAACAACGTTATCAATAAATAAGAATCATACCACAATTATCCTGGAACATGAACTAATTAATTGAAACCATTCGTCAATCGAATCCCATCATGCAAAAATTAAAGTAAAACATCCATACTGAAATAAATCCCATTGTAACCGTACTAGAAATAACTGAAATACAAATGTCCCAATAAAACAGATAAATAGTGGAAAGGGCGACACATGCCCAATAAATGAGAATGATGGATGTGGAATCAAGTGAGCGAAGTCGTCTATGCAAGTGGCCTGCAACTCCCACCTAAGCTGCAGCACGTTCCTCCCAAAGGATCCTAAGTAAGACGCCCCTGTGGCTGGGCACCTGTAATATATACATATATATACAAGAGAAAGATAAATAGAAATAGAAACGGGTCAGAGCCCGATAGTGTGTATGATTTAAAATTCGTTTAGCAAGTATTTAAATTGATATAGGCCAATGCAATAACATATTAGTGCGACACTCTCTTGAGAAATTCTCACCTCTCTTCTAATGTGCACACCTATCACACTATCCTTCCCAACGGTTTATCTTATCATTTATCGCACTAATCTTCCCAATGATTTAACTTATCTTAGATTACTTGTAAGATTTCAGAACCGAACCATGTAAATGTTTAAAAAGGAGGATTTCGCTTAATAACAATGCTCTCATTTTTACTTTATTTATTAACTAAGCTTCCCAGTGTTAAATTATACTTTTCAAACAAGTATTTCCGATTTACGACATTATATCACTCTTACTTACCATAACACAGTAGGTAGTACCAAATTTCATAATCTCATATATATATTAACTACTCGTATAATATATATATATTATAACAACACCCCAAATAAAACTATGGTACGGGCATACTCTGCTATCCAATCCCCGTATCGGTCACACTAAGGGAAATACAAGTTCGGAATCACTCTCGAACTGTATCAACATACATATACAAACAATATTGAGGCGAAGCGTATATTCCAAGTCTCTATGAGGTCAGTACATACCCCACGCCTCTTAGGACCATCTGAACTATCGATTCGATAGCCTGTACCAAGGATATCTATCTTCTAGGGTACAAGTCAATATCCCCCATAAAGGTCCCATCGAGATAAGACTGTCCCAGCGCGGTAACCTCAGGGATAGCTAGCGCGGGCATGGTTTTCACAAGTATATAATAGATGCATACACAATCATATAAATATACTACTTTTATCATATTAATAAAGGTTCCTCTCATCACCCATAATTACCACATTTATCCTTAATTTTCACATTAATAGTATTACGTATAAGAGTTCGTTTCTAACCTTAACTCGAAGGATTTTCTCATATGAATACGTAACCTGCATGGACTCTATTCTCCCAAGTGTAAAATTTAGTAAGTGTCCTTTCTATGTTCCAACGTAACTCTCTTACGCAACTCTCCCGTCAATTCATAAATTCATCAACCCTTAAGTAATTATCCCACAAGTACAATTCTCGTCTCATATTAAGAATCCCAAAATTATTCATATGTCATACTGGTCCTCCATATCTCCCAAAACATTTTATTAAGGATGCCCAAGCATTATTTCACATTAAATTGAATTTCAACCAATTAATAAGGGGAAACATGAGTCTGCCAGGAGGGGTCGATCGATCGAGGGCTGGGGCTCGATCGATCGAAGCTCTGGGCTCGATCGATCGATCAAGCAGGTATTTCGATTTCTGCAGATTTGCAGTTACGGGTTCCATCTTCTAACTTACACCAAATCCATATTTTACAATCCCAAATGTCTCAAAATTTGTACTACTAACATCCTAACATGATATTATACCTTTCCTACGTAAAGCATGTCAATTTACGTCACTAAACATGGATCAATCATACCAAAATTCCTTTAAAACTTCAAGAACCCTAGAAATCTCTAAATCATGGTTCCAATCTGTTTTTCCAAAAATTCCTTCTTATACTACATGAAAATTTCGTGGATTATTCTTCTACATCACCAACAATTTCCAGAATAAGGTTTAAGTCATCACTACATGCAAATTCCTATCTCAAATCTTAGGTTTTCTTCCCATAAAACTCATCCTAATCATTCCTACACTAATATGAAAGATGCATCAACGAAATAAGCAAGATAAACACTTGCCTGGGATTTTTAGAAGTCTGGTTTGGTGTCGAATTCGGTATGGTTGCGTTCCCCGTCTCGCGATCTACGCGTTGGTAGTGGCGGCGGTGCAAACGGGAGAGTTTCGGGCCTTGAATTTGCCTTGAGAGATCTCTCCTTCCTCTCCTATGGCCGTCACTTGTGTTTAGAGTTTCTAACCCTAGATGACAATCCAGATATTTGATATAACCCTTTGAATTTTCGTAGGTTTAATTGCCCAAAAATGTGAAATGTCCAAAATGCCCTCCCGGGTACTAATTAAGCCTAAAAACGCTCCGAGACCCAAACTAAACCCCCGGGTACACTTTTCTGACTATCTCAACCCTTCCGGACGCTTTGGCGCACTCAAAACGACAATACGAACAACTTATAAAATATTCACTTTTATTTATCAATATTTAGTCCTGACGCGACACGGGCGTGTCCCGACTCAAATTTCTAAAATTGTCATTTTATTCACTCGTGACATTCAATACAACCAATATTACATATTACTTTGCTCATTAGTAATATTCAACAAATTTCCCATAATTACTAACTCTCGTCACGTTAATATTTATAACATAATTAATTTCCGGATTTTTATTTAATAATTAACTCACATTAAATTTAATAAATCCCCAAATTAATATAGCATAAAAATACGGGGTATTACATACTTCCCCCCTAATAACGGAATTTCGTCCCGAAATTCGGAAAATAAAGCATACCTGGTAAGAACAAATCGGGATATCTCTCGCGCATATCGGCCTCGCGCTCCCAAGTGGATTCCTCCACATTGTGGTGCTCCCACTGGACCCGTACAAGTGGAACTATCTTTGACCTCAATCTCCTCTCACTATAGTCTAGGATAGCCACCGGTCTCTCCTCATAAGAGCTGTCAGGCTGTAAGTCTATCTCATCTATCGCAATGTGAGTATGGGCCATATCATCCCGAAGATATCGTCTCAATGACGAGATGTGGAATACATCGTGAATGCGGTGTAAATGCTCTGGTAGTCCCAGTCTGTATGCTACCAGCCCAATCCTCTCGATAATGGGAAATGGTCCCACGTACCTCAGAGCCAATTTCCCTTTCTTCCCGAACCTCATCACTCCTTTCATAGGAGATACACGCAGTAACACTTGGTCCCCCACATTAAACTTCCTGAAGAACCGTTTTGCATCGGCGTAGCTCTTCTTCCTATCCTGGGCTACTCGAATGCGACTCCTAATCATCTCAATCCTCGCGGAGGTTTCTTGAATCACCTCTGGTCCTAGCAACTTGTTATCCCCCACCTCGAGCCAACAAGTTGGAGAACGACAAGGCCTTCCATACAAAGCCTCAAATGGATCCATGCCAATCGTGAACTGATAAGAATTATTATAAGCAAACTCTACAAGTGGAAGGTGTGGCTCCTAACGTCCTCCAAAATCTAGAACACACATGCGTAGCATATCCTCTAACATCTGATTAGTACGCTCTGTCTGTCCATCTGTCTGTGGGTGATAAGCTGAACTCAGCCTCAACTCAGTACCCATAGCCTCCTGAAAGCTTTCCCAGAAACATGACATGAAAATCTTGTCTCTATCTGACACAATATTCAGGGGCACCCCATGTAATCTGACAATCTCAAAAGTGAACAACTGAGCATACTGACCCGTGGTATAATATGTCCGCACCGACAGAAAATGAGCCATCATGGTCAAACGGTCTACAATCACCCAGATGGAGTCGTGGCCTCGCTGTGATGTAGTCAACCCTGTAATAAAATCCATTGAAATACTCTCCCACTTCCACGCAGGTACTTCCAACGGCTGAAGCAACCCTGACGGTTTCTGATGATCCACCTTCACCAGCTGGCTTGTAGAACACTTGGACACAAACTCAGCAATGTCCTTCTTCATCCCACTCCACCAGTATTGTCTCCTCATATCCTGGTACATCTTATCTCCTCCAGGATGCACTGCAAATCGGGACCCGTGAGATTGGGTCATCGCTGCATGACGCAATTCTGCCCCTTCTGGAACCACCAATCTCCCATTAAACCTCAAACCCCCGTCAGAACTAACAGAATAGGACTCAGCACCCTCGGCTAAAAGTCGTACAATCTGCTCCTGGAAAAACGGGTCTCTGGTCTATGCCTGTATCACCCTCGTAACAATCTCGGGTGTGAGTGTCATAACAGATATGAAGGAACGGGCTACTGCATCCTGGTTACCCAACTCCTTCCACTTCGCTCTCCAGACATCCGCTACCTCATTTACCGGTCTACGACTCAACGCATCAGCAACTACGTTGGCCTTCCCCGAATGATACTGTATGTCGAACTGATAGTCCTTCACAAACTATAACCATCTACGCTGACGCATATTCAGCTCTCGCTGAGTGAACAAGTACTGCAGTGATTTGTGGTCTGTGAACAAACAAAACTTTTCCCCCAATAAATAGTGTCTCCATATCCTCAATGCAAAGACGACCGCTGCTAACTCCAGGTCGTGGGTGGGGTAATTCTTCTCATGGGGCTTAAGCTTGCGGGAGGCAAAAGCTATAGCCTTCTCTTCCTGCTGAAGTACTCCCCCAAGTCCCCGTAAAGAGGCATCAATGTAAATCAGGTACTCCACACCCGACTTTGGTAACGCAAGGACTGGTGCTGAAGTAAGCTTGTCTTTCAGCTCGTCGAAAGCCAATTGACAAGCATCATCCCAAACATATGGTACCCCTTTGCGAGTCAGGTTCGTCAATGGACCCGCTATTTTAGAGAATCCCTGAATGAATCTCCTGTAGTATCCGGCTAACCCCAAGAAACTACTCACTTCCGTCGGTGTCGTGGGCTGTCCCCACTCCCTCACCGCTGACACTTTACTCGGGTCAACTGCTATCCCCTGTTCAGAAACAACATGCCCCAAGAACTGTACCTCTCGTAACCAAAATCCACACTTCTCGTACTTAGCATACAACTGATGCTCACGTAAAGTCTGAAGAACCTGCCTCAAGTGCTCGGCATGCTCCTCCTCGGAGTGTGAATATATCAAAATGTCGTCTATAAAGACGATGACAAACTGATCCAAGAACTCTCTGAATACTCGGTCCATTAAGTCCATGAATACGGCTGGAGCATTTGTGAGACCAAATGGCATCACTCTGAACTCGTAAGACCCATATCTCGTCAAGAAGGCAGTCTTTGAAACGCCCTTCTCTCTAATACGTAGCTGATGGTACCCCGACCTCAGATCTATCTTCGAAAATAAGGTTGCTCCCCTCAGTTGGTCGAACAGATCATCGATTTGAGGCAACGGATACTTATTCGGTATCGTGACCTTGTTCAACTCCCGGTAGTCCACACATAACCTCAGTGAACCATCTCTCTTCTTTACAAACAGGACTGGAGCGCCCCAAGGTGAGGTACTCCTGTGAATGAAGCCCTGACCTAACAGCTGCTCTATCTGATCTCGTAACTCTCGCATCTCTGCCGGAGCCATACGGTATGGAGCGCGTGCTATAGGTCTCGTATCTGGCAATAAATCTATGACAAAGTCTATCTCTCGACTGGGGGGTAGGCCTGGTATCTTCTGGAATACATTGAAATACTCACGAACGACTGGGATCGAGTCTAAAGGAATCACAACCTCCTTAGAGGTATCCTCCTCTATATAATACAAATGAACGATCGAACCTCCCTCTGGGCGAGGCATCGCCACTACAAACATCTCTTGCCCCGGAATGGAAAAAACAATGCTCCCACCGAAGCAATCAATCATGGCTCTATAAGTTGCGAGCCAATCCATACCGATAATAACATCATGCTCATGCATATCTAAGACTAACAAGTCTGTAGGTAATACCAAACTACCAATCTCTACCCCCACTCCCCGGCATATAAAGAAAATAAGCGACCCACTTCCCAGTGGTGAGTCTACACATGTCACAGTGTTCTCTGCTGTGGTTAATAACCCTAAGGCCTTCATAAAATGTGTAGCTATAAAACAATGCATTGCCCTAGTATCAAACAAAACTCGACTCATAGTATGATGGATAGAAAACATACCCTCAATTGCGGTTGGTGCCTGCGGAGCTGCTGCCTATGGGAAGTTATAGACACTTCCGCACTGTAGCTGTCTCTGCTGAACTGAGGCTGTTAGAAAGGGTGGTTGAGCTGGCTGCTGTGGTTTATTACTAGCACCTTCCTGTCGTGGGGCCCTGTTCTTCTCTGGGCAATCCTGACGCCTATGGCCATTTCTGCCACATTGGAAGCACCTCCCTCGAAACTGCTTCACTTCATTACGTTGTTGACTAGTCTCACTTTTTCCCTGGTCTTGCTGGCCTTGATGGTAAATTTGTGGAAAAACTTTATCAAGGTGAGGACAATCCATCCACTTGTGACCCGGTTGTACACATTTATAACAGAGTTTCGAAATTCTTCGTTGGTCGGATTGTAGTTTATCCCCAGTCTGATTCGGACAAGATTTACCTTTGTGATTGTCCATTCCACAACTGAAACACCTCTTTGTGGTTTCATTCTGAACCTGACTTCGTTGGCCCTGACACTTTTGCCCCTGTACATAAATCTCGTTACTTCTGGAACTGACTCTATCTTGGTTATTTTGTTGTCGCAGATTCGGTGTCTTCGCACATTTGTTAGCTTTAGTCACATGCATTTGGTTAACCTCTCTAGGTCTTTTGCCTCCTTTAAGTTGTATGCAACGTTCTTGGTATTGTAAAACTGCAGTGGTGACAGTTTGTGCCACGATACCTGCTAACTCGGCGGTTGATATTCTCCCTGGGGATACCTGGGGTGTGAGTCGATCTTGCTCGTTGACTCCCCTAACTATTTTAGCTAGTTCTTCTTGACAATCCATCTGAAAATTTAAGTAAATTTGGATGAGTTCATCATTCAAATAAACAAGTCGCAGAAGTACGAATTTCCACTGTATAGAGATAAACACAACATTCCTAGTATTAGGGCTCTATATCAAAGAAAGCAACGCTGAAAGCATAATAGGCCGCACAGATCCTAAAGGACACTAGAACCCGATGCTCTGATACCACCTGTGACACCCCGCCTAATTAAATACCGGGCGATCACTCCCTTATTAAATTAAAATCAAGGTGAACAGTTGGTTCATTCTTAGCATCACTGTCGTAAAAATAAATTTCCAATTTTAAACACCCTAATTAATTAATCTAAGTGTCAAAACCATTTTTAACATTACTTTCCAAATTTTAGTTTTAAAGAAAAATCATTTATTTATTTATTAACAACGTTATCAATAAATAAGAATCATACCACAATTACCCTGGAACATAAACTAATTAATTGAAACCATTAATTCTTGTGTGCTATTATCCATCCTTAGTATTTATGAATTCTTTAACTGTTGGTTATTAAAAAGGTTTTCATATTTGAATTTAATAAAATGGAAATAAGGTTCTAAATTGTTTTAAAACTTAGCTTAATTATTTAGGGTGTTTAAATTGGAAATTTTATTTTGCGACAGTGATCCTAAGAATGAACCAACCATTCACCTTGATTTTAATTTAATAAAGGACTGATCACCCGATATTTAATTAGGCGGTGTCACATTTAGGTCCAATTAAACGGCGGCTTAATCGCAAAGGATAAATGGAAACCTTTCGTAGCCCTTCACTGTTTTCAAACAAAACACATAAACTCACAAACGGCTCTTACATGCACAACTTTCTTATCAAGTTTTATCGCGATTGGTTCGTTTTAAGGATAGGATTGAAGTGAAAACACCTAACCAACATGTGATAAGACAAGCACAATAATCAAACAAATCCGTGCACGTGTGCATTAAAGGAAATCATGAGTCAAACATGTAGGTAGTAACACTTAATTACAACTCAATGACTCCAAACATTATAAAGCACATGGATGAATTGACATATTGTCTCAAAACACTATCAAATAGTCACATGAAAAATGGAATGATGTTGTGACTCGGTCATCGTAAGTATCTATCCATAAACGGTGCAAACAAAATACAAAGTTCTTTTTGGTTTTTTCAAAAATTTTATCAAAATAAAATATTTTTGTATTTTTCAAAATTTTTCAGAAAACAAAAATCTAATACAAAAAGTACATGTCCCAACGCTAGCAAACATAAATATCATGAAACAAAAACTAACATATGACAAACATGCGAATACAATCATCTATATGATATGGCAAGAGAACAATCATGTGCAAGCAAACGAGAATCAACTTGTCTAAAATATAGTGCCTCTAAGAGTGATTTCCTAATCCAAATAGTTGTGAAACGTCGTGTGGGGTATTTAGGAACCAAGGGAACACTAGACATAGACTTCCTAGGACTTTTTCCAAGATCAAAACAAAAACGCCTAAGGTGAGCTTTCCTACCACAATATGAACATGTGTAAAAGGGAGGAATGCTACCTAAAGTGTGATCTTTTCTAACGTCCTTGGGATTAATTGACCCTCTAAAACAAAAACATGGTTTTGGCTTTAGAACTAGAAGCATGAGAATAAGATGGGCCATTACCATCACTATCAAACCTACTTGAATCGTTTAAATCATTTTTCAACTTCAAAATATTTGATTCAAGCAAAAAATTAGACTCTTCTAATTTAAGGGACGCCTTTTTCAAATTATCAACAATTCCTAAAAGAGTATCTATCTCCCTCAATTAAAGCAAACTTATCCCTAAGAGTCTCTTCACGTGCCACAAACTCATTGACTAAAATATTTTTATCCTCTTTGGTATAAACACAAACCATCGAATTTTTTAAGTCCTCCAATTCCTTCTCTAAAACAAGGGCTCTCTCACCTTTTGGAAATTTTTAAAGAATCAAAATCAATACACAAATTACCAATGTGCTCGTGACAAATATCACTTTGAGTTTGAAACTCTTGCAAATATTCAATCTTACTTTTAAAGAGAGAATTTTCTTTTTTCATAACTTTAATTCTTTTGCAAAGTTTCAAATTCAAACTTTTTAAAATTTTATCATGGTCATGAACTTTAACAAACTCATCTCGATTAACACAGTCAACAACATGAGGATCCATTAAGAAAAACAAATCAGGAGAGGAAAACAAATAATCTAAAAAAAATTGCACTATAGGATCTACACAGTAAATTAGTACAACAGGCTCTGATACCAATTTGAAAAGGGAAAATAATCCCAAAGGGTGGTTTTCACAAACTTCCAATTTTAGACCAATTTTAGTTCATCCCTAAAACATGCAACTACGTGTCAATACAAATAAGATATAGCATGCGACACAATAATTCAAGAAAAGTCCCCAAAGGGCAAAACCTTTTATTTCTAGAACTTTGAAAAGTTTATAAGACCATTGACTGACATACAACCTGATAATCGTTCACAAGTGTAATGCACGGTGTCTTCGTCAAACCTTCAAAGCAACGGCTAAAAATCTGTAGTGGTTCATGCGCAGCTATACCACAAGGACCGCAACCCGAAAAACTCCGTGGAGACTCCCTCCACAATAACACGTAGCTCTCGGTTGTAGAGATCTCCCCACAAAGGATGAACAAAAGCAAAGTAGTGTTCTTGAACACCAAAACAATTCACCAAAGCATATGGGATTTTTGTGAATTGAAAATAAAAAGGGATTAAACCCTAAAAGAAGAAGTCAAAAGGATTCTACAGTTTCGCAGTTTTTTTTTCTTTCAAAACACTGGAACTTCTTAATGAAAACGAAACCATTTAATGAGGATTTATACAAAATCGTTCCACCTCGGTATACGAGCTCGTTCGAACGAGAAATAGATGTCGTGCGAATGAAGTACAAATGTCGTTAAAATGACATCGCGTGACATGCACTTGTCGCTCTAACGAGATGACATATCGTTTGAATGACCTGGGCGTCAAAATCGAGGTATGCTTCAAGACTTAGAAAAAAATACTCATTCTCAAATTTTGACGAAAAAGTCCGCTCCAACACTTAGAAAATATTTTGTAAAAATATTCCAAAAGCTCTAAGTGGAAAGTTAAGGTATTTAAAACATAACCTTACCAAAGTAAACTTTGCGGAGTCCTTTTGATGAAGAACTTTATATTTGGATCCATCTTTGATGCTTGAATGTTCTTGAATGCTCTTTGACGGTGTAGCGGTATACAACATAATAAATTAATAACAGACTTATAAAATAATGTCCTTACACACCTGAGAACCACTGTGAGAGCATTAACTCCCATACACACTTAATACACCCACCATTGGGGATTAACTGAGCTTGAAGTTTCTGCCTTGTCTTTATTGTGACTAGAGTTCTTGTTCTTTATCCCTCCAACCACGCCACCTGCTAGTCCCATTCATTTATTGTGCTTGTCATATGTCTCTTGTGATAATATGCTCTTTAATGCAAGCCTGAAAATTGAATCTATTTGTCTCTGATTTACCTATTACTACTATCTATATTGCGTACCTAACGGTGTTAATCCCGATCTTGATAAGGGGTTACGTCTCACTTAATATTAACTGTATTTGAAGAACCCACATCTTACAACCTTTAAGTCTTTTGCATAATATGGTACATTATTTTCCCATGGAATGACCATATCCTGTAGTCTTGCATCATACATTGCATTAGTAAATGAAATTAAAAGTCTTCCAAAGGCTTAAGTTTTTGGTTTATACAACGGTTTCACGAACATGGAATCCTATCACTATTAAGATTCTATATGTATATTTAATAAATTCTCGAATGCGCTTTACATTTTTATCACATTCTCTATGACTCTCCCCCAACCACTCTGTATTATGGTAAAGTCATTAAGTAGTCTTCAAAATTCAAGTAACCTATATAAATAGATAGAAACGAAGGTCATGTTGGATACAAGAACTCTTAGTTTATAATTCAAGAAAATTCATTCAATCCAAAAAAATTTGAAGAAAATTCATTTGACTCGATCATTCAGTAAATATGGAAGAAAACCAAATCCTAGATAATTAAAATATTACAAATTTGTTCTATAAGAAAACATTGTTCAATGCCTAGACTTGTCCAACAAATGAACTCGCTAGCTAATAAAACAATTTTAATAGTTTCTTAACATTGGAAATTCCCCGTGGTCAAAGTACATAAACTCATCTCCACAACCATCGTATATTGTATCGACTAATATATGAGACTCACTCATTGCCAAAGGGAGAGTGTGGGCATTTGTTTCGATAATCAAAGAAATGAGAGTGCAAACGCTAATAACCCTGCTATTGGATAAGTCCCCAATATAATACGACTTGCCAAAGTCACCGTGCATGGATGATAATGGTCCACGAAATGTTGGAGGAGACAATTGGGAAGATAATGTTCTAGGAGGAGGTATTTGGGAGGGGAATGTTCTTGGAGGACACGTTTGGGATGGGAAACCTTGTGGCATAGGATATGGGAATGTTTGAGGAGGCAACTGAGGGGCGTAACTCTATTGTTGAGTAAAGAATTAAACTAACCCTCGAATTTCATTTGTTATGATTTTCATGTTGCTACTAACATTGCCCACCTCCCTTCAAATCTCCGTTAACTTTTCTTTAGTCTTGGCATGGTCTTTCGCCACTCTTGACACGTTACTACTTATCGAAGAGATCTCGTCTAAAAGAGGTCCATTGTTCTCTAATTTGATACTTCACATATGTGAGCCCACACCTCTTTTCCTCCCCTTATTGTCCTTATCAAGTACCTTTGTTAGGACATTGGTTCAATGTCTAATGGGCTACACTCGAACTGACTACTCGATATGCCTTCCATCATTTCTTGTAACATAATATTATATTTAGGACTATATTTTTGATAATATTTTATTACAATGTGTATATATATGATAACTAAATTCAAACTCACTAGAGTCGGAGCCCATTTGTTTAGAAATTTATTAGTCCTTTTTTCCCATCGAGCATGCAAGTACAAGTTGATCCAATTATCTTTTCACCTTTTTTCAGAGTCCCCCTAGTCCATTCCACCCATTCATCCTTAAAATCATCATAATATTTTTCCCTAATTTTATCTACATCAAGCTTCTTTGATCTGTTCAGTTTATTTCTCACCCTCTCAATCATTTTTTTCCTCCCTAGACTCATTCTCCAAGAAGTCGTTCTATTGGTCAATGGCCATTTCAACTTTTAGGGGAACTTTGTGTTTCAACCCTAAAATTTCGGAACTAATTTCCCCCTTTGGTAATAAATTCTTTTGAAGGTTCTTTCGGTAGGTTTTCAGCTAATCAATTCCTTGAGAAAGAACCTTTTCCTTCGAACCAGTTGGGAATGAAAAAGTTTTATCAAGTTGCTGCCACACGTCATCCTTTATAGCAGGGTTAATCTTTTTCTAGTTGTTTGTGCCCCCAATGCCCATATTCGTCAGTCCAACAGACAAACAACAATTTTTAAAAAGATGAGGGTCGACTTTATTACTAGTTCGAGGGTTCCATCCTAAGAAGAACCCAATGGGCTTCTTAGGATTTACTTGGGATTTTTCAGTGGCAGGAGTTGAGGGTACTGCATTAATATAGGGTTCTTATATTTGATGACTCAGAGATAGAGTCTTAAAATGAATCTCTGGAGGAGTAGAATATTGATAACCTGATGGAGATAAGAATTTATGTTGGGGTGTAGGAGAGAGCCAATTGGTAGTGTTCCGCTATTTTGTGGAATATTTCTATTTTTGTTCGACATTTCCTACAATTAAAAAAAATTAGCGACATATGTAAGAAAGTACGATTTACGACTACATATATGTACATACCCTTTCACCAACTTGAAAACATGTTCGATGGATCTTATTTCCATCCAATTAGTATTACTTTTAAAAATCTATGAAATTTTGCACGCGACCAACTAGGCTGGAGAGTATTTATGATTGAACTATAAAGGTCAGTGACATGAACTTAGAAGCCTTTCCTTTAGTCTTCAACTTACATTTAATCTCATTTTCAATATGCATATATCACAATACATCGCAATATGGGTGAATTCTCTCTTTACGAAGTTGTATCTACAATGGATAAATAGTTTTTCAGCATTTTCTAATATTGTCACCAGCGTCTGTGTCCTGACGAGATTATGCATGAGAAATATATTCTCTACTACCTCTTCCTAGCATTGTGGAAAGAAAACCATAATACGCTCAAACAAGTATTCTTGCGAGAGATCAACTCCATGATTTGTAAGGTTATTAAATTGTGCAGTTTTTCTATCCCCTTACTCGTAAATAGAAGTTCCCATTATATGGCAGGCACTAATGAAAGATGTTTTAGTGCAGTCAAATGGCTAATTCTCAAACTCTTGTTGAAAGTAATTACTGCCATGACTCAGTTTTATTGAGAAAATATATAGAAGGGTGTGAATATGAGTCATAGATGTAATGGCTCTAATTAATCCTAAGAAAATTATGGGTTTTCATCAGATCAATCAAACAAAATAAGTTCAATTTTAATTCATTTTAATTTAATTAAACCTAAAATTATTTTATGTCCACAAATTATGCAATCCCTTCCATTAAATTGTTTATAAACAAAACAACAACCATTTGAGGAAGGGGTGAACACGGCCAAAACAAGTTAACCAAATGACTCTATTACAAACAATTAATGTATATATGTACACATGTGAGTTTGTGTGCATGTGTATGGGCATGTATGTATATGTGTGCATTTGTGAGTGTGTGTTTGTGTCTATGTGTGTAGTCGTTAAGACAAATAACTACTTAAAGGTTTATTATAAATCATTAATAGAGTGATCATTTTTAATATCCATCATCCGTATCCAACCATGATCATTCAACACAAGCCACAACAATCAAACACAAGTTTATCTTGTCCTCATTCCAAATCACCTACTTGATTGATTCCCTTAAGGAATAAAGTGCCTTACATAATTAGTTAATTTATTAATTCCAAGAACATAATTTGATAAGAACATAATCTCATAATTCCAATAGCATAATTTTAAGAATATAATTTAATAAGAACATAATTCCAAGATCATAATATCATGGTATAGTTAAACATAAAATCTTCTCATCGAAAAGATTTTACATTTTCATACTTAGAGTTTCATCAATAAAGTATTTGGTATCAAGAGTATTACTCATGGAGTTATAGAAATAACTATACCTAACATTATCTTTCTCATATTATAATTAAACTTTAACAATATCTCAATTAATATATATTCCAGTTATCATATATCCAATCACAAGTATATAATCTTAATAAGTCAATTCTACATCAAGGTTTTTATATACAATTTTTAACAATAAATATGACCATATTTCAACACAAAATATGTTAGAATGATCACACACACACACACACATACACACACACAAACACATATAAACACATATAAACACACACATATATACATTTGAAAATTTGTTATGTACATTGATAAGGATTTCTATATTTAAAAATTTAATGTTTTAGTGTCTGTATATATAATATTTTTTAACTAACTTATGGGATTTTTTTTAAAAAATCATGCATTTCAAAGTTCGACTCAATTTATGGTTATTATATTTGATGATATACTTTTAAAAATATTTTGAGCTCCAATCAATTTTGTGCATTTTAAACAATTCGTGCATTTCAAACATTTCAAACTTTGACTCAATTTGAGTTCTAAACAATTTCGTGCATTTCAATTCTACCACTACATATAGCCTAAATTTATTAGGCTATGTGGACCAAAGAACTAGTAACACTTGTACACATATCCATTGGACTCTCTACAACAGGTAAACTTGATCGACCCCAACATCCTCTAGTCGGTCGCCCCGCCGACCACAACCAAGAATGTGAACCATTAGTTAGATGAAAAAACACATGTGGGATACTTAACAGTCGCCTTGAACATGCATGTGATTAATGTCCAGTTACATATCATTGTATAAAGGTGTAAATGCCTAAGCTATAAATGCATTCCATCTCTTGAACTTCTTATTTACTCCCCAGTCGAGGGGGGACATGATGTAAAAGCCTAAATATTTTACCCAAGATATCAGAACAAAACCCTAAACCATTAGTGGAATTAGCTCGTGGATGTAGGTTCCATTATTGAGCTGAACCACATAAAAATGTCTTGTGTATCTTTTTTTTTTCCTCATTTCTTGTATATATAGGGGGCTCGAAGATAACTTCGAGATTAGAGTTAATCCCCCCAGCTAATACAACAGGCTCAACAGACTCAAGGATCACTAGATTGCCTAGAAGGATCTGTTCGATCTAGAGATAGCATTTGAGGTTCCGTGCAAGCCTAGCAGACTTCTTAAGAAGCGAGCTCAGAATGAACGCCGACAATTAGAGAGGCCTCATTCAAAACTAATCCAGCAGATCACCCTTGAAAGGGATCAATCAAACGATTGGATAACCTCTTGAGAGAGATAACCAAGTCTAAAAACTCATTGCAAAGGAGTTTTGTGAAAGGATCACCCTTTGTTCCAACTATTGTGGATTTCCCCATGCTGACCAAGTTTAAGCCTCCTGTAGTTACTCCCAAATATGACGATAAAATTAACCCCGTCCTTCACATAAAACAATACCAGGCAGCAGTTGACATTTATTCAGTCCCTGATGAGATGCGTTTCCATGCATTTTCAAGTACCATTACTGGGTTGGCATTGATTTGGTACAATAATTTGCCCCGAGGATAAAATCTCTAGCTTCCAATTGTTGGCTGAGCTATTCATCATGAACTTCTTCTTTGGTGCCAAACCCATCAAAATGGTAGCTCATTTATTGAGTGTCCGGCCTTGACCAGGTGAAACCACTCATGAGTAAATAACTTGTTTTAATGGTGAAAATCTAGAGGTAGTGGATTACGAAGAAAAGAATGATATTACTACTTTAATGAGTGGACTACTCCCCAAGAAGTTATATTATGCACTGGCCAATGAACCCTAAAACCATGACTGGGTTTATGGCTAAAGATGAAAAAATCATAAATATGGACGAGGCTATGGCCACCAAGAAAGTCCTAGGTGATAAAGCTGACAGTCATAAGAGTTCAGACAAAAAGGAGCAAAAAGATAAGAAAGAGAAGAAACCCAAGAAGCACGATGAATACACTCCTCTCACTATTGGTGTGCATCACATTATGGAAGAGATTAGAGGAAGTAGGGATCTCAAATGTCCAGGTAAGTTGAAGTCCCCTCCTAAAAGGAGGGACAAGTCTAAGTATTGCGAGTTCCATAAGGATCACAAGCATACCACAAACAATCATATTGCCTTAAAAATGAAATAAAAAATATCATCCGTCATGGAGAACTATCTAAGTTCGCCCATCGAACGAAGGGTCAAAATTTTAGAAGACGATCAGAATATCCTTGTAAAAGTAGAGATAACAAGAAGAGAGGTTGGGATGATGATTCAAATCTATCGAAGAAACCTCGAGAACTTAAACTTGATATAAAAATGATATTTTTTAGCTGCCACTTCATTACAGGAGGAGATGCCCGTGGTGGTGATGAGGTTGTCGAGAGAAAGGTCTATTTGAATAGGGCCAAGGCATGTTCATATATTCCACAAATCAATTTATCCAATAAAGTGGATGGTTTCCCAAGAAAGGTGAACAAAGATAAATCGGTAATTGATTTCTCTAAGTATGACTTATTTGGAGTATTCTACCCTCGTGATGATTATTTGGTCATCATTATGAGAGCACATGAAGCAAGGGTGGTCAGAATCCTAGTAGACAATCACAGTATAGCCGATGTCATATTCTACAATTGTTTCCATAATTTTGGATTATGCGATAGAAAATTGGAACCTTTTCACGGGCCTCTGATAAAATTCATAGGAGAAAAAGTATACCCCTCAGGAACTATCAAATTGGAAGTTCTTTTCGACACTTGACCTACTAGCAGGACTGAAAGGTTCCATTCCTTCATCTTAGAAAAGAACGTCAAATTAGACTATAATATGATCCTTAGTAGAGTCGGCGTGAAAAAAATGTAAAGCAGTATTGTCTATTGTCCATTAGTGTATGAAATTTTCCACTCATTATGGGGTTGGGAGGGGAAACCAAATTGAGTCTAAATAATGTTATTGTAATTCAGTCGGCCAGGGAGAAGGGAAAAAGATATCCACCACCAACAATATTGATACTTTAGATCCTCACGAAGAAGTTGATTTGGGTAAAGGACAAGTTTTGGAGGCCACAAAAATGATTGTCATGGATGATTAAAGACCAGAAAGAACCTTGTAGATTGGTTCAACCCTAGAACCCTCTCTCAAATAAGAATCAATAAAATTCCTTAAAGATTCAAAGAGTTTATTTGCATGGAGCCATGAAGACATGCCACAAATCGATCTGGAATTCATATGCCATGTCCTAAACATCACCAAAGATGCCAAGACAATTAAGCAGAAACGACATGTATCTAAATCCTGAAAAGAACATGGCTATTCAAGACGAGGTGAAAAAGATGCAGAAAGTGAAATCTATTAAATATGTTAAATATCCAGATTGGCTTGCCAACATAGTAAGGGTGATAAATAAGAACAACAAATGGCATACATGCATCGACTTCATGGACCTCATTAAGGGTTTCCCAAAGAATTAATATCCTTTACCAAGAATCGATCAGCTCGTCGATGCTACAGTCAATCATAAATTACTCAACTTCATGGATGCCTATTCAAGGTACAACCAAATCTAGATGAAGATGAAAGAAAATGAGAAAACATCATTCATCACCAATTTCAGTACTTACTATTACAACGTTATGCCATTTGCACTTAAAAATACTGGAGCAACATACTTAAGGCTGATGAATGATGCTTTTGAAAAGAAGATTGGGATGAATATGGAAGTTTATATGAATGACATGCTTACTAAAATTAAGATAATTTCCAACCACATCAAATAATTAAGCTAGTCTTTTGATTAGCTTAAGAAGCACTAGATGAGACTTAACCCGACCAAATGTGTGTTCGGCATACAAGAAGGGATGTTCATGGGATTCATAATAAATCAAAGAGGAATCGACGCTAATCTAGATAAGATCAAAGTGTTGATCAACATGTAATCTCCCTCGTGCAAGAAAGGTGTACAGAAGTTGACATAAATAGTAGCTTCACTCAACTAGTTTATCTCCCGAGTTACTAACAAATGTTTAATATTCTTAAGGTATTATGAAAAACCTTTAAATGGAATTAAGAATGTGAAAATAATTTCCTCGAGTTGAATAAGTACTTAGAATCTCCACCTCTACTATCCCGATCACTTATGGGGGAAAAGGTTGTACTTATACCTAGCTATGTCTGAGTCAGAGGTTACCTTGGCCCTCATTTATTTAGAGAACGAAGCTTAAAAACCAGTGTACTACACTAGTAAGGCCATCAGGGGAGTAGAAATTTAATACCCTCACTTGGAAAAATTAGTGAAGAATGCGCGTGCGTTCAAATACATAAATTATTTAATTAAATTCAATTTTTCAATTGAATCCTAAAACCTGCATCTAGGCGTGATTGAATTCAATATGAATATGCAAGAACAATCAATCACAAACAAAACACATAAGTGAGGAAAAATCCCTCAAAGGGACAAAACCTTTTTATTTTCACTATAATTTGTAAAAACGGTTACACGGATTACAATGAAAATAAGAGCGACATACGAAATACCCTCAAGCGTCGATTTTGATGTCTCGGCTGGAATCTCCCATAAGAACTCCAGGTGGGTAGCAATGAAGAAGAGAACGACTTCTCCACAAATTACTCCAGATGAGTAAAAACGATCCTCATGAAGGTTTAATGATTCATATACATAGATGGGAGTGTTTATGTGAATAAACAAGGTGTAAAACCTTAAAAAGTGAAGTCTATTTTCTAGGCTGTGAAAATGCAGAAAATGGTGGGTAAAAGACTTGAGAAAATGTGTAGAAGGCACCCATATATTTATACAAAAATCTAGGCGACGACGTCGCTCTAACGAGATAGGCATCTCGCTCGAATGAAGGACAAGGGTCGTTCGAACGACTTCATGCGAGATGCTTATCTCGGTCGAACGACAGTGCTAACTCGTTTGAACGAGATCGTCGATCGAGGCACTCCGCTTCTTCACTTAGAAAAAATTCCACTTTTGATAAAAATAAATCAGACTTCGAAAAAACATTTTCTAAAAATTTCCCAAATATTTATGAAAATATAAACAGCTTAATTAAATCATTTTACCAATAATGCATCATGGAGTAGTGGTAAACAGTTGAGTAGCACATCACATGTAGTATGATGCACGTGTGAAGATGATGGATGGATGGATTCAGATAAAGGTCGTTGTCGATGATCGTGAAGACGTGCTGAATGTAGCGGTATCAGACATACAAACTGTGATCTAAGGAAAATAGAAAATTCCTAGACTGTACCCCGGACATTTATAAAATTATGTCCTTATAATTAGCTTCGGTTCTCATTAAAGAATCTAGAAGAATGGAACCGTGTTTCCAGGAACCTACCATTATGGTATACACAGACCTACCATTGCGAAAATCCATCCAAAAGATAAAAAAAAGTCAGTAAGGTTGATGGATTGGACAGTTGAACTAGGAGAGTATGATATATTGTATCAGCCTAAAACATCACCGAAAGGTCAAGCAGTGGAAAAATTTATTGAAGAGTTCACTTACGAAGACGTAGGAATCGATATGAATTCAACTAAGGAGAAGTTGTCCGAGAAGACTTCTGTGGAAGATAGATCCATATCAAACCAAGTTGAGAAAACTTCTCTGAAAGGTAGTTCTAAAGTGGACAAACTATAAATATCCATTTCATGAGAAGTCGCCAAACATTATCTGAAGTAGAGACAAAAGTTTTTCAAATAGGGATATTTAAGCAAAGGAAGCTTTAACAAAGAAATACCTATATGGAAATTATATGTAGACGGATCTTCGTGTGCAATCGGCAATGGAGCAGTGCTGATTATCAACACCCCTGATGATATAGATGTGGAGTATGCACTTCATTTTCAATTTCAAGCATATAAAGCATTGATTATAGGTCTAGAGATAGAATTGTCTCTAGGCGCAAAACAAAAAATACTCACAGTAATTCCCAACTGATCATAAATAAAGTGTTAGGGATATACGAAGTCAAAGGCATATTAATAATGAGATACCTGATCAAAGCTCAAAGCACCATCTCCATATTTCTTTCGATCAAAATGGTCAAAATTCTAGGAATTGAGAATGCCTGAGCTGATGCACTTGCTAGACTAGCCTCTTTAGTCAAAATAGAACTAAGGAGAACCATTCTTGTGGAAATCCTATCAAGTAGAAGCATCGACGAAGATATTGTCAGTTTGTTAGGAGTGGACATGGGCCCCTCAATGATGGATCCTATAAAGAATTATATTATAGAAAGAACTTTACCTAAAGACACAAAGGAGGCAGGAAAATAAGATACAAAATGGCCAGTTATATACTAGAAATAGGAGTTTTTTTTTACAAGAGAGGATCCATTATTTCCTTTCTCCTATATGTCCACCCAATCGAAGTACAAGATTTTATCGAGGAAGTACACGAGGGATCGTGTGAAGCTCATTCGACATGTCGATTGGTAGTCAGCGAGTAGCCGTGCAAGGATATTATTGGCCGACTATGAAGGTAGACTCCATTTCATATGCTAAAAGGTGTGATAAATGCCAGAAATTTTCCATTATACATAGAATACCAGGGGATACTCTGACCCTAATCACCTCCCCCTGGCCTTTTGCCATCTACAGGATTAATTTGGTCGACCCATTTTCGAAAACAAGAGGGTGATTAAATTTATATATTTGGTCATTGCTATAAACTACTTCACTAAGTGGGTTAAAGTTGACCCACTGGTTAAAATTCCTTACGAAAGAGTCTTCCAGTTGTAGTCCCCTTTTTCTATGCAGAAAGTGTTTTTAAAGATGACAAAAAAAATTCTTTTTATGAAAACCCTTTTTCTAATTTTTAATATGCACCAAGTTATGAACCAATTTTAACTTAACCAAATTTTATCTTGACTAATTCTTAATATGCATCTAGTGATTAAAGAAAATAAAGTAAGGAATATAATGCTCACAACGTCGGATGTGGGAGGAAATCACTAAGGGAAAAAACCACGGACCGACCGAAGATAAACAATCACTATGATGTGGATTTACAAGGTACATACACAAGTCTTACTCAATGACTCAATCCCCCACGAGTCTTGATGCTCTTTTAATATTAAACCACTCCTCCATAGTGCCCACACAGAAATTCCTTCTTCCACGATACTTGTCCACAACACACGCATCCACGTATGTCTCGATGTCCACCGATATGGCTTGTAATATCTACGATGTTGAACACGTCTCTTTCACTTCTTCACCGCAAAACCCAATAAATTTCTATGTATAACAAACTCCAAATGGTGCCAACAAAGATCACTATAGCATATAATAATTAAAACTCAGATATTTAAAACTCTAAGGATGTTTCATACTTAGAAAACTTTGTGCAGAAAACGTATTGGTTTGTAAACTATTTTTCAGACTGCACACCTACAAAATTCTGAAGAAACCACACCTTAAATAATTTTCTTGAGGCGGTGGCTCGCTCGAACGATATTAGGTGTCCCTCGAACGAGATGGCTATGTCGTTCGAACGACATAATGATCTTTCTCGAACGATTACTTATGCCATTTTATGTCGTTTGAGCAAAAGAGAGAAATAGTGTTTTTATAAAATACAACTCTAAACATCCTTATCAGAATAAAATGAAGTGTAAACGTTTTCAAAAACTTTAAAAACATTTCTTTAATAAAATAGCATCCTTAAACAATTTTAAAATAAATTACGAGTTCCTTTAAAATTACGCATTCATACCTGAGTGATCTCGAAATGCAATTTGACTTGAAGACGAAATTTGCACCATAAACTAACATGATAAATATTTGAAGCTTTACCTTAACGTCTTCAATAAACTTCAATACATCATAGTATGCGTGGGATCATGAAAATAAAAAATACAACCTATGACTCAAACATGTCTTATTTCGGGAATAAGTCAAATAAACATACAATAGACTCAATTGGAAATTTTATCCTTATAAATCTCCCCCTTTGACTATTACGGGACAAAACCAACAGTGAAATGCTTAAGTCGAGCCATCATTCCGTATGAAGCCTAAATCCCATCCCATAAACCCAAAATAAAAAATTTACAGAACAAGACTAGTATCCAGCAAGCGTTAATTATCTGAATGTGATGTCGTCTTAAAATCTCCAATCTCTAATGCATACCTACACACATGAAGTAGACAATACACAGTGAAGTATGGAGGAATAAATGATATAAATCAATATGTAAAAATTATCCCAAATCATTTGTTATGTGAACAAAACATGATACCAATTTGTAAACAACATTTAAATAGGATATCAATTTGTGCAAACTCGTTAAGATACCAATAAATAAACATGAACGCATATGATATCAATGTGTAATGCAACAAAATCTATGTTCTCAACAAAGAAAATCTCCCCCTATATCACATACATCTTTCCCATTTTTGTCTCGAATAGATAACTCGATAAAAAGATAAACATATCTAGCATGAGATAATCAATGAAGTGTATCCAGATAAACAAGAATCAACCAGCTAATAATGATCAACATACGTCAAATATGTGGCTCGCAAAAAATATCACACAATATGAATTAAGAATCTAATCAGGTGTGACGAAAAGAGCATAATATAGCATAAGATGTAATCTATGAAAATCTACGTACATCAAACTGTCCAGAAGCAACCCAGTAGTACCAAAAAAATGTCAACCAAGAATAGGGTATTGAAACAACAAAAATCAGAGAAATCTCAGATGGTAGCTCGAACGAGGTTGCCTTTTCATTCAAATGACATAAGCCTCTCTCTTGAAGGCTTCACGTGATATCCTCTTGCTCGAACAAGAAAACCAAAGTAGTTTCAAATATCATGAAGTTTCGCCGAGTGAAAAAATTTCATGAAAACGTTACCAAGAAAGAGTAGAAATTGCAAAACAATAGCAAAACAGAAAAAAAACTAAAATAATGTGAGTTACGTGCTAACATAGTATCGATGTGCTCAAACATGAACATGGAATGTATGGTCGTGAACTACAACAAATGAATCACAATTCCAATACATCGAAACGATCAAGAAGCTCTAATTGATAGCTATAAATCATCAGACTTTATTTTAGCCATATGTGACATTTAAAGTGTGAGCTAAATGCACTAAATAATCAAACTTGCACCCAAATCCGGAATTTTAACGATTCTACAAACAATAGCGTCACGATACAATTTTTCAACGTTAGAATTCGTGGTGCAAATTCGTTTAAATTATCCACCCAAACTCCCTCAAATATATCATATTTTTTTTAGAATGAACATAAAAAATTGGCCCATATTTTTGGCATTTTTTTCTTTTTCTTTTTTTGATTTTCTTTTGGGATCTTTTAAACGGTGACTTTCACGACGAGTCAGTTTTGCACTCTCACAACCCTTTCCTGTGAACACTCATTATTTTTTCCAATTTCAATCCTCACGGTAAATAGTTCTGACATGAACATCTCCTCCTAAGTCTATTTATGTATGGATGAAAAAATTGAGATAATAATGTCTCACCAAACTCAAATATGAAAGAGATGACAAACATTAATATTAACTCGTGCATGTGTGGAAATATGGCATATATACAAAGTTGAATCAAATTGAAAACCAACTTCGAAACACCCCCATAATACAATGGTTAAGATCATTCTAAGCATCAATAATTATGACCTAATGTCCTATACATATGGATAATAAAAGGATGGGGGTCCAAGAAAACCAATATGCCACATGAAACAAGTAAACTCAAAAAATAAAAAATAAACCAAAAATCTTTTTGTTTTTTCAACATATTTTAACTCAAATAAAAGCAAAATAGTTTTGTACTTTTAAAAAAATAATATGAAACCAATTTTTTTTTTTTGTATTTTCTCAAAAAATTTCTCAAAAATAAAATATTTTTCTATTTTTTCAAGTAAGACTCAAATAAATAAAAAATATGATACAAAAGATACACACGTCATAACACTAGCAAGATATAAATCATATGCAAAGACTAGCGTACGACAAACATGGTAAAACAATCATCCATTAGATCTGGCATGGGAAGAATCAAGTGCAACGAAATGAGAACCGTGAAGTTTTTTAGTCATAAAGCCACTAAGTCTGATTTCCCAACCCAAGTAGGTGTGACATGATGCATGGGGGTTTTGGGAACGAACATGACTTTATTCGTTACACTCCTAGGAGCATTCCTAAGGTCATATAAAAAATTTCTAAGGTGACCTTTCCTTTCTCAATGTGTGCAAGTGAAAAGACAACGGGAATGATTACCAAAATGTCGACCTCTCTTCACGTTCCTAGAGGGCTCTCTCACATTATTGGTATTGGATTTGGGAATGGGAACAATCTATCATTGTAACCTATACCAAACCTATCACATTTGACTTAGACGGTTCCTAACATCTTATTGAACTTCTCCGACCTAGACTCCACGTCAAAATTCACCTTACTCGAGTCTTTCAACTTCTCTTATAACTCACAAATCCTAGATTCAAGCACACGCCTAGACTCCTCAAACTCTAGCACCTCTTTTTTCAACGCCTCCATCAAACCATGATGGTTATCTCTCTCTTTATCAACGTACTCCATCTTCTCCCTAAGCATCTTCTCCCGTGCCCTAAGTTCCTCAATCAAAACATCGTTATTTTCTATGGTACGCTCATTCAACCTAGCTTGCAATTTAGAATTTGCCTTCTTTAGCTTTACCATCGTGGCATACAATTCATTAAAGGCAACTTGTAACTCTTTCACATCAATCTACTCTTCCTCACTCATTTCACCATCACTCACTTGGGATTCAACCACCTCGGAAGTGTCATGCACATGAGAATCTTCATAGAAAGATTTATCGTCGTCGCTCACAAGACATGCCAAGAAAGCAACAAACTTGCTCACATTGGTGGAACTCTCTCCCTCTTCCGGATCACTATCATTTAAGGAGGCACTATAAGCGATCGATTTCTTGCCCTTTTTCTTAAGTCTAGTGGGACACTCGAAAACTTTTTGACCATACCCCTCACACCCAAAACACATATCCGTATCAACCCTATTAAATTTCTCACTCTTATCTTTAGGGGTGGAATCTACCTTGTTGTTCTTGAATTTCTCAAAAAATTTGGAATCTTTCGATTAATTTTGAAATTTAAGAAATTTTTTGAACATCTTTGCCAAGAAGGTGAAATCCTCAAAATCGAAATTGGAATCATCATTTGAAACTTTATTCTCCTCCTTCTGTGGTTTCAAAACAGTGCCCTTTTCTTTCTTTGGCACTTGTTTGGAGGTAAACATATCGAGTTCATAGATTTGTAGGTCACCTACAATCTCTTCTAGTTTCGTCAATTCAAGCATACCTAAGGAGTTTAAAATGATCGCTTTACATCAAACCTACTTGGCAAAGATCTAAAAACAAAATTTATCACACGGTTGTCAAGAATCTTCTCTCCTAAGTTAAATGACGATTTGACAATGTTGGACAACCTAGTGTAAAACTCATCAAACGTCTCACTCTCTAATAGCTTAATCGTCTCAAACTATGTAGTGAGGTTTTGTAGCTTAGACGCCCTTACCATGCTAGTGCCCTTGTGAGTAAGTGCAAGTGTATCCCAAGCCTATTTTGAAGTATCACAAGTCATGATTCTATTGTACTCTTCAGGTGTGATATGTGAGGAAATAACGTGCAGACCCTTAGAGCTGTAAAGGGGAAGTCTATGTTCATCTTCACTCCATGACACAATAGGTTTCAAACTAGTGACTTCACCCTCTCGTGTGACTGGTGGTGACCAACCTTTTTTAGTTGCTAACAACACACGCTCATCAATAGATATTAAATCACTTCTCATTCGCATCTTTCAATAAGCATAATTTGTTCCATAAAAAATAGGAGCATGAAAACTTTAAAAACCACCAAAATTCATCCTGAAACAACATAAGGGACCAACATAATAAAAATATGCTTCTAGCTCTGATACCAATTTGTAGGCCCCTTTTTCTATGCAAAACGTGTATTTAAGGATGACAACACAATTTCTTCTTATGAAAAACCTTTTTCAAATTTTTAATACACACTAAAATTACTGGCGGGGAAGTGATGCTGCACTCATCTATAAAAATTATTGGCAACCAGTGGCTTTAACTTAAAGAACATGAGTTACAGGGACCAGACACGAACTCAGTAGTTACCCAAGAGGAAATTTTCATTTTATCCTAAAATCCTCCAAAGAACTCTCATCTACCATATAAACCATTTTAGTGATTCTGAAAGGAAAAAAAGGGTTCTTATAGTAACAATAATTGGTTAAAACCTCTAAGGCGTCAGAAGGAGAATGTCACAATGGATGAAAGAGTTCGAAGTGCAGAGTGAGAAAATATGGAAGGAGAAGCAAACCTTTTATAGGTACAATGACAACTCTTAAAATTCAGGATTTGAAATGATTAAATGTACCAATGGTTAGGATATCGACGACGTCCCATATCCCCAAATTCCGAAATGCTAGTGTAACTTCAGGCGGTTTGCTATTTTTCAAGTTATTTACAAAAGTTCCACCGCATTAGTATGACCGTGTGAGACATTATAAGTCCTCGAGGTTGACTACCAACCACCACCTTTTCACGGTGCCGAGCAGTGTTTGAGACGAATAATCCATTCTTTCGTTAATTCTTCAAGTGTGAAGTATTGGGGGATTTTTCTGTAGCCTAAATTTATTAAGTTATGTGGACTATTGAACTAGCAACACCTGGACATATCAATTGGACTCTCTACAATAGGTAAACTTGGTTAGCCCTGGTAACCTCTTGTCAGTTGCGTAGATGGCCACAACAAGGAATGTGAACCATTAGTTAGATGAAAAGACACATGTGGGATACTCAACAGTCGCCATGTACATGCATATGAATGATGTCCAGCTACATATCATCGTGTAAAGGTGTAAGTGCCTAATTTATAAAGGCATTCCTTCTCTTAAACTTCTTATTACTATAAACACACTACTCCCCCAACTGAGGGGGGACATGCTGTAAAACCCTAAATATTGTACCCAAGAGCTCGAAACAAAACCCTAAACCATTAGTGGCAGTATACCGTGGATGTAGGCTCCATTCTTGGGCTGAACCACGTAAAAATATCATGTGACTCTTTTTATTTTCCTTATTTCTCGTAGCTGTAATTGAGACATCAATATATATATATATATATATATATATATATATATATATATATATATATACAGAAACACATGCACACACACACACACACACCACACACACCACACACACACTCTAAAACCTAATGTGAATGATACTGATTCGGATTGTTGCGCAAATTCCCAAATCGCAAACTTATTTAATTAGGTGTCTAAATTTGAACAACTGAAATTCAATTTTAGTTCAGCCCCTAAACATGCATCTAAGTGACATAAACATTCAAATCATTCATGAAAAATAAAGATGACCGATTCAGGAAAAAAAACCCTTTCGGGTAAAAACATTTTATAACACTTTGCAAAGTTTACAAGACCATTGACTTACATACAACCTGATAATCTCCCACAAGTGTAATGCACGGTGTCTTCGCCAAACCTTCAAAGTTACGAGAGACAGCGAAATACCCTCCAGCGTGGTTTGTCATCTTCGGCTCGTCCACACACATAATGACTACGCTCGGTATCCATCGATCAGATATGGGTATGACTTCTCCATAAACGTTGAACAATAGCAAAGTACGCTTTGGGTTCCACAAAACAGCTCACACAAAAGCAATTGGGATTGTGAATTGTAAAACAAAATATTGAATAATCAAAATTGTGGGAGAATAAACCAAAACACTCAAAATCGTATTCTGTTTAAAACCAATGTTTCTTCACACAAAAATCAGAAGCCTGACACCCTTATTTATATTAAAAAAACAAGGCGGTGATGTGTCTGCTGAAAACACATCTCATTCGAACGACATACGTTGTCGTTTGAGCGAGATATATTCTTGTTTGAACCATGTACGGTGTCATTCGAATGACAGCATACATGTATCCTAGAAAACTTCAGTCTTTTAAATATTCTGAAAACTTTTTATGATAAGTTTTTTTTTAAAAATAAAAACCATTTACTAAAATTCCAAATATCATTTTATCTTTTATAAAAAATATCCCAACAATTCTAATGCGAAATGTAAATGAAACTTAATCACATTTTACCTAATTCATCCTTATTGGTCTTGAATGTTGAAGTCTTCTTAAAATTCGGATTCGTCTTTGTAGATGTAAGTTTCTCAATCCTTCGACAACTTGTAGCAACTTGTAGTGGTATATGACCTACTAAATTTTAATTGACAATGTCCTTAAAAATCTCCCCTATGTCTATGCCGGTACAAAATAAAAATATTCGAATTATCAAAAATCAATTGAACTATACAAATTTATCCTCCCATAACCTCAAATGCGGAAAGATAAACTGTCAAGTCTTTAATCTTTTCAAATGATGCTTCAACAATCTACTTTTCAAAACTCCAAGCTTTTCTCATCAGGGTGTGCAATATGATTATCTTCAATTGTACCTACACACATGAGACACAACAAAAACCTCATGATGTATCGAGATTGAAATGATAAACATGAAACTCCCCCATAAAATCATAATTCATGTTCCACCTTTTTATTTGTCCGAAATAGACAAGGAAAAGAATAAATCACATAAAGCAAATCGGCGTGTCACGGTAAATAAAACAAACAGACTATTTTTGATTTTTCAGATTTTTCATACAAAAAAATGCAAAAATGATGTTACAAAAATCACACAATGAATTTATACTAAGATAACCAAATCGTGGAAATGGAATTAATGGGTGTTAACAAATTCGATAGGAAAATCAACTCAATCATATCATATGTGCACGATGCATAAGTGTACTCCTAATGAATGAACATAAAAAATAGTCATTAGGTGTAAAAATTGTTGAATTTAAATGACATCATCTTAATCATATCAACAAATAAAATTATAAATGATTTCCACACCAATAACGTCCAAAACTATGTAATGCTTTTTCATGACTTTCAAGGACATGCAAACCGTTGAAAATTCCATCCAAACTCCTTCATTAAAAGATAATGCTATTTATTTTTCTTATAAGGTGATGAAAACTAAAAAACCTATTGGCCCATTTTTGTCATAATTTTCTTTTTATAGCCTTTCAATTTTTTCGGGCTCTTTTAAACCTCATTGGACCCAGGATAATTTTCAGTTCCTCACTTGTTTAGGTCCATTTAAATAGCAGCTTAGTCGCAAAGGACAAATGAGTACCTTTCGTAGCACTTCCCCATTTTTTTCAAAATAAAAACACACAAATCTCACAAACGCTTTATAACATGCAGTACGTTTTATCAAGTTTTAACATATTTGATTCATTGTATAGATATAATTGGGATGGAAACAGTCAACCAATATGTGATAGACAAGCACAAAAGTCAAACAAATCCATGCATATGTGCAATAAAGGACAAATAAAGTCAATAATGTTGGTAGTAACACTATATCATCTAAAAGACTCCAAACTTTGTAAAGCACATGAATGGCACAATATACTGTCTCAAAACACTATCAAATAGTCACATGGATAAATGGAATGAAATTGTGACTTGGTCATCCTAAGTGTGCATGCACATATGGTGTAAACAAAATACAAAACTCTTTTTGGATTTTTCTAAACTGAAAATATTTTTGTATTTTTGTGAACATTGTTTAGAAACAACCCAGCAGTGCCAAATAAAATATCAATATGAATGAGGGGATTGCAAACAAAAATTTCCAGAAATCTCAATAGGTCGTTTGAATGAGATTCCTTATCGTTTGAACGAGATAGGATCTCGTGAGAAGATTTCGCGCGACATGTATTCTCGTTAGAATGAGAAACGCAAAATTTTCCCAGATTAAGCAAAATATCATGCAATTTTTTCCAATGAGAAAATTTTGAGAAAACAGATCCGGGAATGGGCTAAAAGATATAAAATAATGTTAAATTAGTACCAAAAAATAAGAAAAGAAAACAAAAATTCTAATAAAGTATAAAACAAATGGTACATACTAGCAATAGGGAAAAGTGTCATCCTGTAAGTCACCCTATGCTAGCAAATATGTCTGGACCTCATCCAGTAGGTGCGGTGGAGTTTTCCAAAAACGGTGACATCTTTTGAAACAACTCCATCAAATCGTGTGAGTCTTTACTAAAAACTTTACTTTCTCTCGAATATGTGCAAACTCTCTATCATTATGTGCAAGCAAAGTATCATGGGTGGGTGCATGTTTGCGAACATGTGTAGAAGCAAAGCGTGACACATTACCCAACTTAAAGCAAAATTCCTTAAGGTGTCCTCTCTTTTTGCAATGGGAAAAACATAAAGTGGCCTAGGTACACCTCTCTTAAAAACTCTAGGACGTGTTCTCCTAACATGTATTGAAATCCTAGGTGGGTTGGGTCAAGACTCATGTCAATCTAACTCTAAAGTAGGAACCGTCTTGGGTGCAACAATAGAATTAGACGCACCGTCATGAACTTTTCTTAAATTTTCATCACCACCCACAACGGGACTGAGAGCCATCTTTTCAACTTTCTTAGATGCGTTCTCTAAAGGGACTTTGACCTCCTGGGTACATTCGAGATCACTCTCGAGTTAGGATACACCTGTCATCAGACTAGTCATCGTGTCGGTCAAGTCTCACTTTTCCCTTTTTAAAACTTCTTTCTCTCTCTCGAAATCTAAAACCCGACGACCTAAATCCTTATTATACTTATTTGTTTTAAAGGTCTCGGTGTACAAATCCCTAAAAGAGTTTTGGATCTCACTTTCATCTCCACTCTCAAACTCTCTCTCATCTCCACTAGAAGCACTCGAGTCATCACCGTCGCTCTCGTGAATACAATCGTCGTGAGACAAAGTGGGTGTGCTCACACGACTCGAAAAATCTACACAAATCCCATGTGCTAAACCTTTACTGGACTCATATCCCTCATCTTCCTCATCTCCCTCACTATCACTAAGAGTGGCGGGCATATCAGTTTCTTTTCCCTTTCTCCTTATCCTAGTAGGACACTCGTTAGCTATGTGCCCTTTGCCCTCACACTCAAAACACTTGATTTCATCCTCCTTATCACTTTCTTTGGCCTCTATTTCTTTTTATTTTTGTCAAAAGATCTCTTTTTATTGGAATAATTTTCTTTGGACATTTTGAGAAACTTTTTAAATTTTTTTTGCAAGCAAGGCCATGTCAAAATCAGACTCAGACTCACAAAAACGCACTTTCGTTTTCTTGTCCCTCTTCCTCAAAACATCCTCACTCGATCTCGACTATAACCTAAGTGAAATACCTTTATCTTTAGGTTTGAATGTTTGGGGAAACATATCTAACTCGTAAGTCTGATGATCACCTACCAACTCTTCTAACTTAAGTGTGCTCAAATTCCCCATCGAGTTTAAAACAGTGACTTTCGAAATAAAATTCTTTGGAAGGGATCTCAAAATCTTTTTCACAACTCACGTGTGATTACTTACCTCACCCGGATTAAAACTAATGTTGACAATGTCCGATAAACGTGCGTAAAAGTCATCAAAAGTCTCGGACTCTAAAATAGTAATGGTCTCAAATTGGGTGGCTAGATTTTGCAATTTTGACTCTTTAACAGCGGTTGTACCTTCGTGTGTCAATTTTAAAACATCCCATGATTCTTTAGATGTTGTGCACATCATAATACGATGGAACTCGTCGGGAGTGATGGCTCCAAAAATAGCACTTAAACCACGAGAATTAAAGTTAGACAATTTATAAAATTCCCTAGTCCAGTTTGACACGAGTTTTAAAGAGGTGACATTATCAATAGTCATGGTGGGATGAGTCCAACCAATAACCAAACACGCTCATCAATGGCTTTTAACACTGGTTTCATGCGTGCTTTCCAATAGGCATAATTATCGCCGTCAAAGATGGGCACCCTATTATATAAGTCATCCATTGAAAAACTTGCGATTTTAAAAAAAATCAAAATTTTCAAACGAAATCAATATCACACAAGATTGCAGAAAATAGGAACACGGGATAAATTAGCGTAACCTGCTCTGATACCAATTTGTAAAACCTAATGTGTATGATACTGATTCGATTAGTTGCGCAAATTCCTAAATCATAATCTTATTTAATTAGGTGTCTAAATTTGAATAACTCAAATTCAATTTTAGTTCATCCCCTAAACATGCATCTAAGTGACATAAACATTCAAATCATACATGAAAAATAAAGACGATCGATTCAGAAAAAGACCCCTTTCGGGTAAAAATCTTTTATAACACTTTGAAAAGTTTACAAGACCATTGGCTTACATACAACCTGATAATAACCCACAAGTCTAATGCACGGTATCTTCACCAAACCGTCAAAGCTATGAGAGACAGCGAAATACCCTCCAGGTGCGGTTCATCATCTTTGGCTCGTCCACACGCTGAATGACTATGCTCGGTATCCATCGATCAGATATGGAGATTCCTTCTCCACAAAGGTTGAACAATAGAAAAGTATGAGTTGGGTTCCACAAAATAACTCACATAAAAGAAATTTGGATTGTGAATTTTAAAATAAAATATTGAACCCTCAAAATTATTAGAGAATAAACCAAAACACTCAAAATCACAATTTGTTTAAAAATAGTGTTTCTCCACACGAAAATCAGAATCCTGAAACCCTTATTTATATTAAAACACAAGGCGGTGATGTGTCAGCTGAAAACACATCTCGTTCGAATGACAACGGTGTTGTTGGAGCGAGATACGATGTCGTTCGAACCATGTACGATGTCGTTCAAACGACAGCATACATATATCCCAAAAAACTTCAATCTTTCAAAACTTAAGACTATTTACGAGATCAGAAACAAAGTTTATCTAAAACTTTTATGATAATTTTTTTTTAAAAATAAAAACCATTTATTAAAATTCCAAAAATCATTTTAACTTTTATAAAAAATATTCCATCACTGTTAATGTGAAATGTAAATGAAACTTAATCACATTTTATCAAATTCATCCTTTTTGGGCTTGAATGTTGAAGTCTTCATGAAATTCGAATTCGTCTTTGTAGTTGTAAGCTTCTCAATCCTTCGATGACTTGTAGCAACTTGTAGCGGTATATGACATACTAAATTATGATGGACAATGTCCTTACACATACACACAAAGAAATATATACATACATAGAGATGGAGAGATGTAAATTGTATGATGGTGCAGAGAGAGAGAGAGAGAGAGAGAGAGAGAGAGAGAGAGAGGTGGAGGCTATCGATGGATAAAGGTGAAAATATCCGGTAGAGAGAGGGATAGAGGTTGAGTCACCGGTGGAAAGAAATTGAGAGGCTGAGATAGAGAGTGAAGTGAAATTTGATACCAATTTAAGCATAATTTGTATATTTAAAATGGTCACTGTTTAAAATTGTGATCCATACTGTTACCAATCCAACAATAAAATAGTGGTCATGGTTTTAGACCATGACCCTACTATGACCAATTAAATATTAAGAAATTATCACGGTCCACAACCATGACCAAATAATTGTGAACATTTTGAACTAGGGTTATGGGTCACGATTCAGAACGATGACCACAAGTCACTGGTATCGGTCATGAGTGGGTCATGGTTCAAAATCGTGACCATCATGGTAGCAATTTTAGGGGAAATTTAGCGCCTAGAGTGTCACGAATTGGTCACGGTTTTGAACAGTGACCCTTGTTGTCACAGTTTAGAACCATGATCAATATCCTATTTGTGTCACTCTTTGGTTTGGTCATGTTGTTGGTTGTGGATTTTGGTTTTGGGTCACGATTTTTGACCGTAATCACATGGTCACGGATCTGGACCGTGACCAATTAACTCTGACAATTTTTCATGATGCATGTTTAGGTTAAGATAAAATTCGTTATTCTATTTATCACTACAAATGATTTAAAATTAGTGAAGGTTTAATTTGGGTTATTCTGGTTAATTGAATTCAAAATTTTAGAATTTAGAAAAATAATGGTTTGCTTGGCTTTTGCATAATTTGCCATATATTATATAGATATAGGATAAGAATTTAAAGTGGTATAAGAGCGGGAACACTAAGTTATTGTGTTAGATTAGTGTTTAGGCATGAATCCTAGTGGTTTTTATATGGAGGGTCAATCACTTTCTATGCCACTGATGTTTAATGGGTTTAATTGTACTCGATAGCGCATATAAATCAACAATTAAGGCGTTAGTTGAGCGAATATGGTTTATTATTGTTGAAGGATGGTCCCCACCCACATTCTTAGTTGGTGATATAGAACTTCTGAACCCATTGAAACGTGTCGATGAGCATAAACTATCCAACTATAATTCACATGGCTTGAATGCTTTTTTTGGTGCAGTCACACTAGAGAAGTTCCGTTGTATAATCGATTGTGATATATCTAAAGAGGCTTGGGACATACTCCAAATTGCTCATTAGGGTTCTAGTATTGTAAAGGCTTCCAAACTCCAAAACCTCACCATTCAGTTTGGAACCATTAGAATGGAGGAGAGTGAAATCTTTAATGAGTTCTATACAAGATTGTCAGATACTAGGAACTCATCTTTTTAAATTGGGAGAGAGAATACTCGTGACTCGAGTAGTCAAGAAAATCTTATGGTGCTTACCTGAAAGATTTAATTAAAAAGTGATTGTTTAAAATTCCTTGGGTACTTTTGACTCTATGAAACTCGAAGAGCTTGTGGTGATGTTCAAACTGATGAGCTCGAAATGTTTTCCTCCAAAAAGATGAAGTAAGATAAGGGCACGGATTTGAAAGCCCAAAAGGAGGAAACACATGTTTCAAATGATAAGTATGACATAAATTATGATGATATGCTCATGTTTATTAAGAAGTTCAAAAAATTTCTTACGTTTAAATAAGAGAATTCTAAGTATGATGATAAAAAATTAGAGAAGTCTAAGTTTAACAAGGCTATGAAATTCCTTAAAAATTCTAATGATAATTTTATAAGGGATGAGTCAAATAGATTTTTGGGTGCGAAGGTTATAGCCATAGGTCAGTTGAATTTTCCACTAAGTTAATGGAGGAGGGCGAGAAGTCGATTCCATAAATACTACCCTTGGTGACAGCGAACTGAAAGAGGAACCCGATTCCCCCCATTGAGCACAACTACACCGTGTTCATGGCTAGGCATGTGAGCCTTGATGAAGATAATTCTGATCATGAAAATGTTGAGGCATTTGTTTGTGATTCCTAAGTGAGTGATGATGGAGAGAGTGGAGAAGAAGAAAAAGATGATGAAGATAAGGATTAAATTGAACTTCAAGTTGCCTTCCGTGAGTTTATGTCGGGATGATGGAATTAAAAAAGACGAACTTGAAGATAGAATCTAGGGTGAAAGAATGCACCGTAGGTAATGAATATAATATATTAATTGAATATCTTAGGGAATGTGATAAGACTCTTACATACAAGCTCACATTTGGGTAATGTAAAATTTGATTTGGAGTTTAGGTAAAAAAAAGTTGGATAAAATGTTAGGCACTGTCTGAATCAAAGATGACAATTTTAGGACTGTCTTCGATGATCTAACTGCTTTTACTATTAAAGAAAAAACCATGCTTTTAAGAGAATCAGACGTTGCAAGGAATTTTGAAAAAGGTAAATCCAAGGGTAATATTCCTCCTGTCCACATGTGCATGCATTGTGGTAGGAAATGTGGCCTTAGTGTCACACCCTCCAAAATTCGACAGACGGGGTGACCAGCCACCGTCGCCAAACAAAGCTGGGCGTGAACTAAATAAATATCATTCTTAGCATGCGACAGATATGAAACATAAACAAATTAGTCCATCAGATAAATAATTGAATAATTCTCAATTGATCTTAAACCACTAAGCGATACATGATCCATCACATGCTAAAATTTCCATAATGATTGAATAAAATCTGAATGATAAACCAACTAAATAATTCAACTGAAATGCTCTAAACAACTTTGGAACCGAATGGACTATAAAAACTCAAATGAAGTCTCATAACGGAATACGAGTGAAAAGGAAAGTCTAAATAAACTCTACAATAAAAGGAATAAACTCCAGCTGCACCTCCAAATGATAAAGACCAATAATCCTATGCAGCTCTCCCAAAACTTATCCAGAAAAGTTAGTCAACGTAAGAGGTCAAAGCCCGAGCATGAATACACACTACTCCCCTAAAATAGGATCCTTGAATCTAGACAATAACATTATACGCAATAAATACCACAATAGAATATTTTAATTAAACAAAATAATAAAACGCGATAATTATAATTCATTAACTACCCACAGAAATCCCCATTTAAAAAGGCACACCAATATGATTTTAATTTCTCAAGTCCCTCGATGGTAATTTAATTTAATTTAATTAATTAGCCCATTCCATTATTTTCTCAATTTATTATACTAAGAATAGCGGTCCTCCCGCCTCGGGTGATTTCTCCACCAAAATACACATCCCCTTGTCAAAACGTCGGCTGGCCCATTGAAACTGTCGGCCCTCGCTGATTGACGAGGTTCCACACATGACACGACATAAAACGCCAGCTGTCCTGTTTAAACTATGAGGCCCTCGGTGATTATGTCGCCAATATATTTAATACCCGTCTTATTTTCTTAGTTATTGATTCTCAATTCTCAATTTTACAATTTATAAAATTACCCCACCCTCTTATCGATGTGAGACCCTCAAATTACCCCTTAGTCCCATTCCTAAGGGTCCCCAAGTTATCAATACGTCCTACCCTATGTATAGGATGAATTTCTAACATAAACCTCAACCTAGTCTCAAGCCTAGACTAGCGTAATGACGACAAAGTATTAAAAATCAGCCCACCCCGACATACCAAGTCGTAATAATCTACCCTCACTAGTCCCATACCTAGAAGGCATCCAAAAATATAAGGAGAGCACCAATACCCAACAACCCCTTGTTACAATGGCAATATAATAATACCAACAAGTCTCACAATTATACATAATTAATCAATGTATAAAACTACACATGATAATTCAATTAAATCTTAATTTAATTATCACAACGTCATAAACACCCAATAATCACATTTAATTATTTTAAATACAATATACCGAGATTTCATAATTTAAAACACAAAAATTCCTATTTAATTATCTTTACATAAACTACGTGAGTTATACGGCCCCATATCCAATATTTAAAAAACTAGGGTTTTCTACATGCAACCTACACCAATAAAATCCAAAATTTACTCATAAGTCCTACGTACGTAAGGGTTATGAATATTAGTCATATTAAAGGATTTTATAAAAACAGTCCCAAGTTTTATGTGTCCACTTTCTCTAATTAGATTGCTAATTGATTTAAAAAAAACATTCAATTAAGGTTTAGGCCACACTTAAAACGCCTAATACTAAAGGAAAAGAATAGAGTATTCATGCCTATGATTAGTTGAATGAACATCTGAGTAGAAGGTTGAACTCTTCTTAAGCAAATATCAATTGAATCTTCAAAACTTGTGCAAAGTAGTGGCTAGGGGTAGAAGATGAGAGAAATATGTGTCGAGAAAAGCTTTCTCGAGAAAGTTTGAGTGAAAAGTGATTTGTGAAATCCTGGCCCCGTCTTAGTTTAGTATATAAAGGGTTTAAGAGTTGAAAAATAATTAGGAGTCTAATCCATTCACCCACCCCCTATCGTTCGAACGAGCCCCTAAATCCCAAAATTAAATCTTTTAAAATCTGACTTAATTATCTGGTAAAAATATATTAGATGAACAAATACGCACCTGCCACTTAAATAATAAAAACTTTATAACCTTTTTATAAAAGACCCGAATTAATTCCTGATTGAAAAATTTACTAATAAAACGAAGTTAAATGCTTTAAAGGCCATTAACTCCAAAGTTTTATTTTACTCCAAATTTCTTAAAGTCGATAATTAAAACACGGGGTGTTACATACTTTCCCACTAGCAAAGAATTTTGTCCTCGAAATTAGACGAAGCATACCCATCAAATTCAATTCATAAACATAAAATGAGGCTCACATATGCCTACCCATCGAGTGCTATAATTAGGCGCCCATACACCCAATCTTACCCGAACGAAAAACCACTATTCCAAAATACAATATATATACACTTACACATATAGTATCTAGAAAATAACGTGTTTTAATTATTAACTTTAAAAAATTTGGAGTAAAATAATTTTTTTTAGTTAATGGCCTTTAAAGAATTTAACTTGGTTTTATAAGTAAAATTTTCAATCAGGAAATTATTCGGGTCTTTTGTAAAAAGGTTATAAAGTTTTTATTATTTAACTAGCAGGTGTGTATTTGTTCATCTAATATATTTTTACCAGATAACTAAGTTGGATTTTAAAAGATTGAATTTTGGGATTTTGGGGCTCGTTCGTATGACGTCGCAGTCATCCGAACGACATGAATCCTCTTTTGAACAACAGGCGGTGGATGGATGGATTAGACTCCTAATTGTTTTCTAACTATTAAACCCTTTATATACTAAACTAAGACGGGGCTGGAATTTCACAAATCACTTTTCTCTCTAACTTTCTCCATAAAGTTTTTCCCAAAACATATTTCTCTCATCTTCTACTCCTAGCCCCTACTTTGCACAAGTTTTGAAGATTCAATTGATATTTTCTTAAGAAGAGTTGAACCTTCAACTCAGATTTTTATTCAACTAATCACAGGCATGAATACTCTATTCTTTTCCTTTAGTATTATGCATTTTATGTGTGGCCTAAACCTTAATTGAATGTTTTTGTAAAATCAATTAGCAATCTAATTAGAGAAAGTGGACACATAAAACTTGGGCTGTTTTTATGAAATCTTTTAATATGACTAATATTCATAACCCTTAGGTACGTAGGACTTATGAGTGGATTTTGGGTTTTATTGGTGCAGGTTGCATGTAGAAAACCCTAGTTTTTGAAATATTGGATTTGGGGGTGTATAACTCACGTAGTTTATGTAGAGATAATGAAATTGGAATTTTTGTGTTTTAAATGATGAAATCTCGGTATATTGTATTTAAAATAATTAAATGTGATTATTGGGTGTTTTTGACGTTGTGATAATTAAATTAAGATTTAATTGAATTATCATGTCTAGTTTTGTACATTGATTTATTATGTATAATTATGAGACTTGTTGGTATTATTATATTGCCATTGTGACAATGAGTTGTTGGGTATTTGTGTTCTCCTTATATTTTTGGATGCCTTATAGGTATGGGACTAGTGAGGGTAGATTACTACAAGTTGGTATGTCGGGGGTGGGATGATTTTTAATACTGTATCGTCGTTACGCTAGTCTAGTCTTGAGACTAGGTTGAGGTTTATGTTAGAAATTCATCCTATACATAGGGTAGGACGTATTGATAACTTGGTGACCCTTAGGTATGGGACTAAAGGGTGTTGTGAGGATCTCACATTGATAAAAGGGTGGGGTAATTTTATAAATTGTGAAATTGAGAGTCAATACCAAAGATAATAACACGGGTATTAAAATATACTGGTGACATAATCAGTGAGGACTGAGAGTTTAAATGGGCTAGCCGACATTTTATGTCGTGTCGTGTATGGAACCTCATCAATCAGCGAGGGCCGACAGTTTCAACGAGCCAGCTGGCGTTTTGATGATGGGATGTGTATTTTGGTGGAGATATCACCTGAGGTGGGATGACCACTATTCTTAGTGTAATAAATTTAGAAAATAATGGAATGGGCTAATTAAATTAAATTAACATCGTGGGACTTGGGAAATTAAGATCATATTGGTGTGCCTTTTTAAATGGGGATTTCTGCAAGTAGTTAGTGAATTATAATTATCGCGTTTTATTATTTTTTTTAATTAAAATATTCTATTGTGATATTTATTGCGTATAATGCTACTGTCTAGATTCAAGGATCCTATTTGAGGAGAGTAGTGTGTATTCATGCTCGGGGCTCTGACCTCATGCGTTGACTAACTTTTTCCGGATAAATTTTGGGAGAGTTGCATAGGATTATTGGAGTTTATCATTTGGAGGTGCAGCTGGAGTTTATTCCTTTTATTTAAGAGTTTAGTTAGACTTTCCTTTCCATTCGTATTCCGTTATGAGACTTAATTTTAGTTTTTATGGGCCATTCAGTTCCAAAGTTGTTTAGAGGATTTCAGTTGGTTTATCATTCAGATTTTATTTAATCATTATTGGAGTTTAAGCATGTGATGGATCTTGTATCGCTTAGTAGTTTATGATCAATTGAGAATTATTCAATTATTCATCTGAAGGACTGATTTATTTATGTCCCATATCTGTCGCATGCTAAGAACGGTATTTATTTAGTTCACGCCCGACTTAGTTCGGCGACGGTGGCTGGCCACCTCGTCTATCGGATTTTGTGGGGTGTGACACTTAGCTTTTTTCCTTTGATCTTAAAAATGGTCCTAGGTAATCTAACTTTAATGTTACCGAGGTTCCTAAACCCTGAGAGTGTCATGTTTTACCTATGTTGGTTAGGAAATCGGATTTGGAGGATTTAAATATTTGTCTTACTGATTCTCGAATGCTTGCACATAACACTTCTCATGCTCAATCTAATGGTTGCTATGTTTACATTTTTCATACACTAGGTTTTGTACTTCATGGTATATGTGTCTGCTAGTTGTATGATGTTTGCGTATTTTGTATTTTGACTTTTCTTTTTGAGTATTATTGAAAAAATACAAAATGATTTTTCTTGTCTTTTGAGTTTTATTTTTATGTGGCATCTTTTAAAAAAATGTTTAAAACTCTAAAATATATTTATTAATGTGTAGTTTAGTTTTACACATTTTGTGTGGCACATTGGTGTGTTTGAATCCACTCATTTCCATGTTTTCACGTATCTAAAACTTTTGGTTATGGTTTTCAATGCTTATATAGTTCAGGCCCTTAGAAACCTTTTTTCAAATATTTTATTTTTCTCTTGAAAAAATTAGGAAAAAAAAGTTTTTTAGGGCCTAGAATTAGGTGTGATGTATGGGCGATGTAGGAAGCATGATGTATATGAACCTTTCTCTCTGTCTCTCTGTCTATCTATCTATCTATCTATCTATCTATCTATCTATCTATCTATCTATCTATCTATCTATCTATCTATCTATCTATCTATCTATCTATCTACACATACATGCACACACACACACACACACACACACACACACACATACACACACACACACACACACACACTCTCTCTCTCTCTCTCATATGCCCTTGTGTCATTGATATCTTTTGCATATTTATATATAATATCATCTTATTTTGAGACTTTGCATTTGAACTTAATCCATGTAGGACACATGTTCTATTTTAGTTTCAAGTCGTTTCAAATTGGTATGCTGTATGGACATACCAACATCACTTGTTGCTTTTTTACATTGGCATCTCATTCTTAATTTTGTATTCAAGTTGGTATTATCTTTGCCTCAAAATTGGTATTAATTGATAATTGTTTGGATTATTTGTACTTGTGTTGTCGAGTTGTTTATTGTTTCATGTCTCGGTACACATCATTGCATCAAATGCTTTTTTTCCTTTATGACTACCCATGTTTCTTTTAGGGAGAGTTTTGGTTATATTGGGGAGAAATGATTTTATTATGAATCTTTATCTTTGTCTATTCCTAAACAAAAGGGGGAAAATGATATCTCAACATTGATAGTTCCGGGGAGATTTTTTCTTTAGGGGAGATATCCAAACTTAGGTAAAGATTGTTAGACAAAGGGGTAGGGTTTGTTCATATGGAGATTTATATTATTTATGTATTCTCTTTACATTTTAAGGTGTGTTTAAGTGTAAAGGACTGCAACGATGCAACAAAAGCTTCCACAAGAACCAAAACTACTCAGTTTATGCGTCGATCATTTTGTACTTTTTCCTTTTGTGGGTTGGGACTCATATGATTTTATTTTATGTTTTGTCCCGAAATAGCCAAAGGGTGAGACATATAAGGACACATTTTTTATAGATTCAAGTTCTATGTATTGGCTTAATTTTGTAAAAAATATTTTAAGTCATATGTTAGGGTTTGTTCATGTTTCCATCGAAGCCTGTGACATTCTTGTTAGAATATGTAGCAGTCAAGCAAGAAATAGACCGCAATTATCATGTTATTTTCCCCCTCATTTTGTCTTCAAGTTTTGAGGATCTATCAGGTATGAATGTTGTAAATTTTGATCCATGGATTCATTTTCTTTTGGGTGTTGTTTTCAAGAAGGTCTTATAAATTTTTGTGAAATTTTTTAAAGTCGCTGAACAACATTAGGCATGTCGTTCGAACGAGATCCAGCACCTCATCAGAACCTGATCTACGAACTTCAATCGAGACATATTTTTTCTACATTGGTTTCTCATGTAAATCTCATTAGGAGCCTATTTTAATGAGAAAAATATCACTATTTCAATGACTTTGCTTTCGTTCGAACAACCTAATGCAGTTTTCAATGGTAAATTCATTTTTTCGTTCTTGCCTCATTTTTAGAAAACCTCCTATAAATAGAAGTACAAAGTAGTAGTTTTATTAGTGATTTTTTCATAAGCTTAGACACATAAAACTCTCCCAAAAGCTCTCTAAAGGTTTTGATCTTTCGTGATCATGTTTTCCAGCTAAAACCCTAGTTTACACCCAACTATTTAAAGATCTATGTTTCATCGTATTATGCTTTGAGATCTTAGTTTGGGGGCACCAAGGTTTATTCTATTCATCTTGTTGAGAATCGTTTCATACAGTCAAATCAGTATTTACTGCTAACGCACTGTGCAATCCATGTTGTGGTGTTGAGGTGAAAAAGCAATGGATTTTTACGTTCTAATCCTGAGATGATTATTGATCCTTATCAGTGGATACCGAGGTGTCTGTGGAATCACACATTGTGGCTGCTGCGTGGGTGGACTCGTACGTATCGCTATGCAGAAATTAAGGAATGAAAAGCGTCAATGCTTTCAAGGGAATTGAGTATGTGTTGTAAGTCTACTATTGAGTCCTTTGTAATTACATACATAGTGAATTTGCGTGGTTGGTCCATTCAAGGTTTTTTTCATTATGGATTTTCCTCGTACATTGGGCATTGTGGTTTGATTTACTTATTTTATCATTCACTTACCTAGATGCATGTTTAGTTTATGATAAAATTGGTTAATACATTTATCACAACAATTGATTTAAAATTTGTTCTAAGTTTAATTTGGGTAAATCAGGTTAATTGAACTTTAAAATTTTAAAATATTTAAAATAGTGGTTACCTTGTTTTTTCATACTTTTTCCATATATTATAACCCTATCAGATAGCACTTTCAGACTTCAAAAATGTGTACTCTAACTTCTCTCTCTCCCACACGAATCACTTTTTTCTTTTCTTTTCTCTCACACCCCCCCCCCCCCTTTTCTCGTTTAGGTTTAAAAGATCTCAATTGTTTACTCTCTCTCTCTCTCTCTCTCTCTCTATATATATATATATATATATATATATATATATATATATATATATATATATATATATATATGGTATCAAAACTGCTTTAATCATATATCTTTATATAATAAGACATATTATTTAATGAAAAGAGTGGAATTACAAATCATAAGTTTATAACTCATAAAATTATAAACTTTATATGCTTAGTGAAAAAGTGTGGTTAAGAGCTAGATTACGTGCAGAATATAGAAATTTAGACTTTTATACTAAAAGAGCTATAAAATATAAAAACCAAAAAGATCTTTCAAGCTTTCTTGTTGTTAATTGGATAATCATAGATATAAAAGAAAAAATTCATAAATATAAGTTAGAAATAGAAATCTTAGGAGAAAAAGGACGTTTAGGATAGTTAATGATAACTGAAAAAGAATATTTAAGAGATCAATTAATAAAAGAATATAAAATTTTAGATAACGCTATAATAAGAAAAAAAGAAAATATAAAAAATAAATATCATATAAACGCAACCATCAATAAGTGGATAATTAAAATAGCAAACGAAAAAATTAATCAATCTAAGATAGAATTAGAAGTTTTAAGTGAAAAAGGAAGATTTTAACAATTAAAAACGAAGAATTAAAAATTCCATAATATTCAGAAGAAAATTAATAGATATTACTTATAAATTTCAAGAAATACTAAAAAGCCCAAGCGATGATAACATAATAGAAGATAGTATAAATTTTATATATAAACAAGAAAAAGCAATAATAGCTTACGAAACTAGGTTGGGAGTATTAGCAGAAAAAGGAAGACTAGGGTAAATATGAGTAGTAATACTAATAATATAATAAAAAGAATTAAAAAACTAGAAGAAAATCAAGATTATATAAAAGGACTTTTAGATAGTATAAATATTAAACTACATAATATAAAATTTGAATTAGAAAATCTAAATAAATTATTATATAAAAAAGAGGAAACACTAGAAAAATTAGCTAACTTTTTATATAAAAAATAAGAGACACCAGAAATAAACGAACTAATTGAAAAAATTTAAAAAAACTTAAAACAGACCCTAAACCTGTTAAAACGAAACTAAACTTATTCTACTCAAAAGATAACATCCACATCCACAAGCAAAAATAAAGAAATATATTGGATAGAAAACTTATTCAATAACGAAGAAGACACTAAAAAATATATCGAAAAGGGTATTCAAAAAACTAAGGGACAACAATTATATAAAAAGAATATGTTAGAATTTACAAATAAAATATATAATCACACTAGCGAAAGGAAAATAACAGCCGTCAATAGCGAAGTAATTTTAGATTTAATCACCGACGAATCCGCAAGAGAATTAGCTAAAATAAATTTAGAATTTATGCATTTAGAAGTAATAGTTATCGAATTAGTAGGATTAACTAGGTTAGAAGAAGGAACTAAAGTATTAGTTTATATATATGACGATAGATGGAATAATCATAAACATGCACAAATAGCTAGCGCAGAGGTAGATTTAGCAAAAAAATGCAGCAGTCATAGGATGTATACCTAATTTCTCTATGGATATAAATGAATTTAGTAAACATATAAAAATATCTATAAGAACAAGAGGATATAATATGACAGGACAATACAATAACCTTTTAATATATACATTATTTATGGGAAAAATATTTAATCACTATAAAATCAATTTTAGAGTTGAATTTGACTGTATAGTAAAATCATTTAATAGTAAATTTGTACTAATCATAGAAGCACAATAAATAGATAGTAGTATAAATGAAGAAATCAAATGGAAACTACCAAATTTAACTATAACTAATCTAAAAAACCCAGAAAAAAAAAAAATATACGAAAATCAAATAGAACAAAGTAGTATAAAATTTAGTAAATATAAACCCATAGAAGACGAGAGTGAAGAATCATTAAACGAAATTAATGTACTAATAGTAGAGAAACAAGTAGAAGAATTATTCGAACTATTAGAAGATAAAATATACGATATAATAATAGAAGACTGCGATAATTTAACAAATGAACAATTAATAGAAAAATATGGTAATGAAGATAATAAAGAAATAATAATTTCAATATATTGTGCTGAAGGAACTAATGAAGATAATAAAAGAAAAATAATAAATATAGGATTAGATAAATTTATAAAAGAAGATGAAATTATAAAAACACTAGAAGAAATAAACCCAGCCGAAGATATGGAAACTGAATCCTCAACCACACAAGCCACAAATGCTAGAACAACCAATGTTGATTACTCAACACACCAACATTTAGGAGCTACAAGAGAAAGATATACTGAAAATACTAACCCTATACCAGGAAACAAAAGTAGAAGTAGATATGTATTTGACACCAATTCTAATATAAACCAATATGGTAGTATATTAAATTTAGATAAAGTAAACCTTTTAGATTGGGAAACTGCAATAGAAATTTGGGAAAAAGGATGTTTTAGGACATGCACCTTAATAGAATTTATAAATAAAAGTGCATGTGAGGCATATTTTGGAAATACACTACAAGAAAGTGTATCTAACGGGTATTTAACATATAAACTACAAGATGAATATTTAACATTTAAAGAAAACTTTAATGTAGAAAGATTTACTCACTTAATAAAAGAAGCATTTTTAGGAACAAATAGACTTTTACAAATAACAGAAAAACAAACAGAAGCACTCAGAAACTTAGAACAATTACAAATATGTAGGCTAGAGTATATAGTTGACTACACTAGAAAATATGTAGAATACTGGACACAAACGGGAAGAACATCAGATTTTAGTTTAATGGATAGATATATACAAAAAATACCGGCAAAATAGGTGAAAAAATATGAAAAAACTGGCAAAAACAAGAAGATGCAAAAACAAACCCGTATATAGGACCTAGAGTTAATATAGGATATAATACACTAAAATCAGAATGTAGGAAATTAAAAGAAGGAAAAGAGATTAAAAAACAATATTATCATACTTGTCAGCAGTTAGATTTACCACCGCAATATGGTTGTGATAATAAACGAATAATAACAAATAAATATAAAAATAATAATAAATATAAAACTAAAAAGAAATATAAAAAATTTAAAAGCTATAAAATACGACCTAGCAAGACATATCAAAAACATTATAAATATAATAATTATAAAAGAAAATGCCCATGGTATAAAAAATGCAAAATAAATAAAGACAATAGCAATAATAATAAAGAAACTAAAGATAATAAAAATATTAAGAAAGTAACCAATTATAAATGTTTTATATGTGGAGATCCTAATCATATTAGACAAACTATCCATATAGGAATGAAAATAATAATATATCTAAAATACAAGAAAAAATAAATATATTAGATGACATTGAAGATGATCTAGGATATACAATAGAATTAGAAAGTATATACGACGAATACGAAGAAATAGATAACGTCAATATATATAGTATAGAATCCGTAGAATCTATACAATCTGAAAATAATGATATAGAAATCTTAGAACAAAGTCTAGAAGATTTAAATTTTTGTTATAATATAGAAGAATGTGAATATAAACTTAAACAATATATATTTTTCAAAGTAAATTGTGCAAAATGCTTAAAAAATATAAAGAAATATATTTATGTGAAATTTGTACACAAAACCTTTGCATAAAATGTTATGATGAAGAAATAAATAATAAACCTAAAGAACAAATAAACAATACTAATAAAACAACATTAATAACCTTCCCTACAAAAATAAAATTTGCAAATAAAACAATAAAAACAACAACAATGTTAGACACATGAGCAACAAAAAGTCTAATTCATGTAGATTTAGTAGAAAAAGAAGACGCTAAAGATTTAAATTACCCTCTTTACATACATCAATTTAATAAAGACGCAATACCTATAACTCAATGTATACAAAATATACCTATATATATAAATGATGAACAATTTATTTTACCACAAACATACATAACCAATGTAAAAAGCCATCACCCTTTTATATTAGGATTAAATTTTATTCAATCACTAACAGGAGGATTTATGTACACACCATCAGGTATACAATTATTTAAAAAAGGAACACATATTGTACCTAATAATCAATCTAATATACTAAAACAAGAAAATAAATTAATTAATAATAATAATAATATAATATTAGAAACCAAAGAAGACATAGAATTTAGAAATAATAATGAAATAGACATAGAAGAAGAATACCTAAAAGATTATTTACAAAATATTGAAGAAAGTCAAACACAAAAAATAGAATTTGATAAAATAAATAATATAATGTTTAAAAATAAAAAATTAGAATTAGAAGACTTAATTAGGTTAGCAGAAAAAACAGAAATAATAGGAGAAAACCCACAAAAATATTGGAATAAAAATAAAATAGAAGCTAAACTAAATATAATAAATCCCGATATAACAATAAAAATAAATGATGTAGCACGCGAAATAATAGATCAAGAAGAATTTAAAATACAAATTAGAAAACTTTTAAATCTAGGAGTAATACAAAAAAGCACAAGTAGACATAGATGCCCTGCATTTATGGTTAGAAATCATGCTGAAATAAAAAGAGATAAAGCAAGAATGGTAATTAATTATAAAAGATTGAATTATAATACATATGATGATAGCTATAAAATACCTAATAAAGATGAATTAATTAATAAAATTCAAAATAAAAAATACTTTTCTAAATTTGATTGTAAATCGGGTTTTTGGCAAATAAAAATGCAAAAAGAATCAATAGTATGGACAGCCTTTACTTGTCCGGAAGGACAATTTGAATGGTTACTCATACCCTTTGGATTAAAAAACGCACCACAGATATTTCAAAATAAAATGGATACAATCTTTAAAAAAACATTCAGACTTTTGTATAGTATATATAAATGATATTCTTGTCTTTACTAATAATAAACAAGAACATAGAAATCACTTACAAATAGTTTTTAAAGAATTTATAAATCAAGGATTAATAATTAGTAGTAAAAAGATGCAATTAGAAAAGCAAGAAAGAGAATTTTTAGGACTTTTTATAAAAGGAGGAAAAATAGAGTTACAAGAACATATAGTTAAAAAAGTTTTAGAATTTCCTGATAAATTAGAAGAAACTAAAAAGTTACAAGCATTTTTAGGATTACTAAATTATTGTAGATACTTTATTCCAAATTTAACAAAATTAGTAGGACCATTATATAGTAAACTAGGAAAAAATGGACAAAAGTATTTTAATCATGAAGATATAAAGTTAGTTCAAAAAATAAAACAAATAGTTAGTAAACTAGAACCCCTATCATTGCCAATAGAAAATAGTTATAAAATCATACAAACCGATGCATGAGCATTAGGATGGACTGGAATATTATGACAAAAACCCAAAAAAAATAGTAATAAAAATGAAGAAGAAATATGTAAATATTGCTCAGGTAACTTTAATGAGGCACAAAGTAGATTACCATCCACAGACCTAGAAATATTAGGAGTAATAAATACAATAGAAAGATTTCAATTATTTTTAGGAAAAGAATTTTTAATCAGAACTGACTGTGATAATATAGTAAAACACTTTAATAAAACAAATAAAAGTAAATCAACAACTAAAAGATGGTTACACTTCATAGATAATATTACAGGTAAAGGATTCACACCACAATTTGAACACATTAAAGGTAAAGAAAATCAATTAGCAGATATATTGTCTAGATTAATCACTAACACTTCCTAAATTTTGCAGATGTCTCAACATCAAGGATCTTCGTCAGGAACAAAAGAATATTCTAATCAGTTATTTACTGTTCTTAATGAGAAGCAAAAGTTTAGGTCAAAGGTACCCGTATCATAGGAACAACAGAAAATACTTGACAATCTTTGGTTTAACCGCGAGTACAATAAAGGATCTTTTATACATACTATGAACTACCTTAATATATATTTTCATAATATAACACACCATGTTAAAACTCTAGAAGCTCAAGATAATTATTATAAATCTCGCACTAGTACACAACTAATTAAAGATCATGAAACAATAATAAAACATTATAAAATATTAAATTTAAAAAATCAAGCTAAAGAAAAGAAAATAGAATAAATGAATTTATATAATAATAATAATAATAGTAATAATAATTTTTTAGCCTCTTTTGACCCTTATTTTAGATATATATTACGGACTAAAGTAGACGCTCTCTTACCAGGTGAATTAGTAGAAACAATATTTTTATTCTCTAAAGAAAAAGATATGGCGAATTGGGTAGCTATACAAAACCGTTTTCGTTTTGTTCTATAACCACTAGGATGTACATATAAATATGAACACATACGTAGTAATTTTCAAAATAAATATGATACTTTAATTCTATTAGATATAGAATATAAACTGTGGGTACCCTGAATTTAGCATTATAGGCCTGGACGAGTAGCCTCGCCTTAGCGGCCCAAAGCCCAGGCCCATCACCTTTTGTATTGATCCGATTACCCCATGATCCCATGAAGAGAAGTTGTGGGGGAACGCGATCCCATGTAGGGGAGATGGATAATAAGGAGGAACCCATCATCCCCACTACTTCAACATATACATGTATAAATTTAACCCTAAGTCCGGGGCAAAGGACAAGATGTATTCTCTGTACTTATTCTTCAGAATATAGAGAAATAACACTGACTGCACCATCGTGGACGTAGGCACATCTTTGCTGAACCACGTACACCTGTTGTTGTGTGATCTGCATTTTATTTATCTTTTCTTGGTTATTGCCTCTTTCATATTTATTTGTGTTGCATAATAATTGTCACCACAATTGGCGCCGTATGTGGGAAGCGTTCATCTTTCCCTGAGAAGAGCCCACACCAAGTAAAAATCTAAGATGTCTGGTCACAGCAGCAATGCTCCTCAAGCAGGAGATATTTAGGAGCCACCTGCTCCTCGCAGGATTAGGTCTGAAGTCTGACGTTCAGATCAAGGGGCTCTCTTAGAGAGGCCAGCCTCAGAAGAAAGTCAAGGACCAGCAAGGTCCACGCAGATATCCAAATTGATCGATGCATACGAAGCAAGGTTCCACGAGCAGAGAGAGTCTTCTCGCTGATATGAGGCTGAGAATGCTTGCCTGAAAAGAAGACTGAAAAAACTGGAAAAGGAATTACGTCCTGATACCAGGAGACGCCCCTATCGCACTCCTAGCCCTCAGGCGAGCAAATCTCGCAGCCGAGGAAGGAGCCCTAGGCGGAAATATCAACGAAACGAAGGTGGTGACTCAGACGATGACCTCCGTAAATAACTAAGAAAAGCTCGCCGCTACCAGAGCCCTGCTCGCAGCGACGACAACATACGGAACCTGGTCCGCAGAGAGATGGACCAACATCCAGCTCACCGCGGCACCAGGTCAACCAGAGAACTCGCCAGGAGAGCCCTCAAGACCCAGATGAAGTCACCCTTCACGAGGGAAATCGAAGAAGAAGAGGCTCCCAAAAAGTTTGCCATTCCAAGGTTCAAGATTTACGACGGAAAGACTGATCCCATTGATCATGTCAGGCAGTATCGGCAGGCTATGACCCTCTGGAATCACCGAGATGCACTGATGTGCGGTATATTCCCCTCGAGCCTTCATGACGTGGCCCAGAAATGGTTCAAGAAACTCCCTCACCGATCTATCAGGAATTTTAAATCCCTGGCCGAGCTCTTTACGACCCGGTTCATCACCAGCAGCTCCCATCCCAAAAGGATGGATGCTCTATTAACAATGAAGAAAATGCCTCAGGAGCCACTCCGAGACTATGCGAAGAGGTACTAGGAGTTATTCAACGAGGTCGAGGACTGCGCGGAAGAAGTGGCAGTGGCTTCATTCAAAATTGGGCTACCTAGCTCTTCCCTCCTTTACCAGTCCTTGACAAAGAAGGAAGCTACAACCATTGATGACCTGATGGCCCGGATTGAGAAATACGCAAAGGTGAAAGATGTCACCCGCCTTAACGTAGGAGAAAACGGTCGAGCCAAGCTCACTACCAAGGGAAGTGAGAAAGTTGAGAACTAGAAAAAAGGGGGAAAGAGTGGGGGCAAGAATGGCTCCAAAAACGCAGGGAACCCTGACGTTACAAAATCGTTCCAGGCGGTCAACACCATCTTCAAAGAACCAATTTACAAAATTCTCGCGAAGATCAAGGATGAGCCGTTCATCAAATGGCCCCGGAAAATGGGAGGAGACCCCTCGAAAAGAAACAATGCGTTAAGATGCACTTTCCACAAAGAGGGAGGGCATAAGACCGAGCACTGCAAGGCTCTTAAGTCCCACCTCGAGGAGTTGGCCCAATCCGAACATTTGAATGACTTTGTGGAAAAGAAGGTAGAGAGAGTGACTGCCCACAAAGAGGCGAAACCCGACAACGTATTGGAAGATGACGTTGGACACGAATTCCCTGTAATCTACGGAGTATCTGATGTTAAGAAAATCCAAGGTAACTCGGCTTGAAGGAGGTAAAGAAACTGACAGCGGTAATGCAAGCTTTTCAGATTGATCCAGCAAAATCACAGTCAGGGAAACGTCGGCGAGCAGAAGACATCAACTACAACAAGCATATTATTTTCACGGATGAAGATCTTGTAGGAGTAAGGACCCCACATCATGATGCCTTAGTCATTACACTCAGGATAGCCAACTTTGACATCGACAGGCTGCTCGTCGATTAAGGGAGCTCATCCGAAGTAATGTACATCGACCTGTTCCGAAAATTGAAGTTGAACATCGCCGACCTAAAGGGAACCACTATCCCTCTGGTCGGCTTCGCTAGGAAGATGACCATGCCTCTGGGCAAAATAGTACTGCCAGTGCGCGCTGGAAATGTTTCCAAAATGATCGAATTCTTGGTGGTTGACATCGATTCACCGTATCAAGCCATCCTCGGCAGGGGATGGCTTCATGCAATGAAGGCAGTCTCCTCGAGCTACCACCAGAAACTCAAGTATGTCACCGAGCGGGGAGTGATGGAGATACATGGCGACCAGGCGATGGCAAGAAAGTGCTTCATAGCGGCCATCCGACCAAAGCCAGATAAAAGAGCTGTTCAAATCTATGAGAAGGTGGAGGAAGGTGCAATTCCTTCCAAATAGCAATTAAAATATGGAAGGCCTGGGGTGGAAGAGACCAGGCTCCTCCCCTCCGAGCGCGTCGTCGAGGACCTGGTAGAAGTGTCGGCTAAAGAGGGCGACAATAGCAGAGTCTTCCTGATCGGAACCTCACTCACTGACCAAGAGCAAAAAGACTTGTCAACCTTACTCAAAAGCAACATAGAGGTTTTCGCTTGGGAACCCTATGAGCTGCCAAGAATCGACCCCAATATGGTCTGCCATCAGTTGCACGTCGATCCCACATTCAAGCCGATAGCGCAGAAGGCACGACGAACTGCCCCCGAGAAGGCCAGAGCAATAGAGAAAGAAGTCAAAAAACTACTGGATGCAGGGTCCATACGGGAAGTGCAATTCCCCAAATAGTTATCCAACCCAGTGGTAGTTCCAAAAAGCAACGGGAAGTGGAGAGTTTGCATAGACTTCACTGACCTCAACAAAGCCTGCCCCAAGGATAGCTTCCCTCTTCCAAAAATAGACCAACTAGTAGACGCCACCGCAGCTCACGAACGAATGAGTTTCCTGGACGAATACTCAGGATATCACCAGATTCCCCTGTATACCCCAGATCAGGACAAAACGACATTTATCACGACGATTGGTTTATACTGTTACAAGGTCATGCCTTTTGGGCTAAAAAATGCAGGGGCAACCTATCAGCGGCTAGTTACTAAAATGTTCAAGAATCAAATGGGAGACACAATGGAGGTCTACATCGACGACATGCTCGTCAAGAGCAAGGAGAAGTAAAATCACCTCTCGGACCTATCAAGTACCTTTGAAATCCTCAAGAAGTACCGAATGAAACTCAACGCGAGTAAGTGTTCCTTCGGTGTCCAGTCAGGAAAGTTTCTTGGGTATTTGGTCAGCAAGTGAGGCATAGAGGCTAATCCGGACCAGATTGATGCAATCAAATGAGTGCAACCTCCTCGCACAATCCGCGATGTACAGAAGCTCACTGGAATGCTCGCTGCTCTAAATCGTTTCATTTCTAAATCCTCCGAGAGATGCAAGCCCTTCTTCCAACTCTTAAAAGGCAGTAAAACAGTAGAATGGACTCCAGGTTGCTCACGAGCATTAGACGAGCTCAAGTCCTACCCGAGCTCCCCACCATTGCTTGTCATACCACAGTAAATGGACTCTTTATACCTCTACCTCTCTGTATCCAGCCATACTGTCAGCTCAGCGCTAATGTGTGAAGTTACAGGGATCCAACATCCAGTCTACTACACGAGCAAAACCTTATTAGATGCCGAGCAGCGCTACCTACCATTGGAAAAGCTCGCATTCGCCCTAGTAATGGCCTCGAGGAAACTGAAACATTACTTCGAAGCTCACACGATCATCGTCCTTACATCACACCCCCTCAAGGCTGTCCTAAGGAAGGCGGATTTATTGGGCAGACTGTCTAAATGGTCAGTCGAGCTCGGCCGATTTGACATCCAATTTCAACCAAGGACAGCTATCAAGGGTCAAATCCTTGCTGATTTCATAGCTGAATTCACAGGTGAAGAACCCTTCGACCAGCCTAAGCCAACAGAACAAAACAACCAGGCTGCAGGGGAAAGCTGGAAACTATTCGTTGATGGAGCCTCCAACTCAAAGGGGGCAGGAATAGGAATTGTTCTCATCACTCCAGAAAATACTATCCTCGAGCAAGGAATCAGGCTGGGATTTGCAGCCTCCAACAACGCAGCAGAATACGAAGCCTTAATAGCAGGTCTCCAAAAGGTGCAAACTCTAGGAGCAAAGCATTTGCAGGTATTCGAAGATTTGCAACTAGTTTCCAATCAGATAAGTGGAGACTATAACGCGAAGGATGAAAGAATGGCAGCCTACCTCTCCTTGGTAAAAAACTTAATGAAGAACTTTGAAGAGATCAACATCCAACAGTTTCCCAGGGAACAAAACAGCCACGCTGACGCCTTGGCATCCCTGAGCTCGGCAGTTGATTCTAGCCTCAAAAGGGTCATCCCTATCGATTTCCTCAGTTGCCCAAGCATTTACCCCAACTGCGAGCTGACAAAAGCAAAACCAATACTCCAATTGGAGTCAGCCCCCAGCTGGATGGATCCCTTGAGAGATTATTTAAAGAACAGAACGCTCCCAGAGGATAAGAGGACTGCCCACCAGATAAGAGTCAAAGCTGATCGCTTTCACTTATCCACAGGAGGCGACTTGTATAAAAGATCTTTCTCCGGCCCCTACCTTAGGTGCGTCCACCCAGGCGATGTCAAGGCAGTGCTTCATGAGCTTCACGAAGAAATCTACGGAAGCCACATCGGAGGAAGGTCTCTAGCCTTCCGAGCAATGAAGGAAGGTTATTGGTGGCCATACATGTAAAAGGACTCCGCAGTATATGTTCGCAAATGCCTAAAATGCCAACTTCATGCTCCCATGGTCCACCAGCCCGCCAGCGAATTAAAATCCCTGACCAGTCCCTGGCCTTTCGCCCAGTGGGGAATGGACATCGTGGGACCACTGCCCACCGCTGCCGGCAATCGCAAATACCTGTTGGTTGCAACTGATTACTTTACCAAGTGGATCGAGGCAGAACCACTGGCGAACATCCGAGATGCTGACATGATGAGGTTCATATGGAGAAATATAATCACTCGATTCAGAATCACCAGAACCATCATCACTGACAATGGAACATAGTTCGAGAGTGGCCCTTTTCAGGACTTCTGCGACAAACACGGGATCAGGCACCACTTCAGCTCGGTGTCCTACCCTCAAAGCAACGGACAAGATGAAGCTTCTAACAAGACGGTGATCTCTGGATTGAAGAAACGGTTAGAGCGATCCAAAGGCGCATGGACAACAGAGTTACCGCATATCCTATGGGCATATAGAACGACTCCTAGGCGAGCCACAGGAGAAACGCCATTCTCACTAGCATATGGAATGGAGGCGGTCATCCCACTCGAAGCAGGATTACCTACAATGAGATCCGACCTAGTCGAGCAAGGCCAGAACGATCAGGCTTTGCTCACTGAACTCGACCTGGCCGACGAGCGCAGGGAACTTGTCCTAGTGAAACTAGCAAGCTATCAGCAACAGCTCGCGAAGCACTACAGCAAAAGGGTCAATCCGAGGAAATTCAAAGTTGGGGACTACGTTCTAAGAAAGGTCCTGGGCAACATAGCGAAGCCATTAGATGATAAACTGGGCCCGAACTGGGAAGGATGAGATAATTAGAGATGACCTGCGAGGTGTCTATCATTTGAAAATGATGGAGGGCAGAGAGATACCACGAGCATGGAACGCAGTTAATCTCAAGAAATTCTTTTTTTAGGAGTTATATTGTTAGATCTTTTATTGTACTCATTATGAAAGTTCATTTCTCAATTCACCAATGAAAATCTCTCAGTTGATCACTCTCTAAAAAGTAAAAATTTTATCTTATTACACATCCCTTTCAAATCACAGGCATAATGGTTAACATAGCAGGGGAGCAACCCTCCTCAGGTCATCGTCATAAAGCACGACAGACCTCTTAGCATTGCCCATGGCAATATATGAAGCCCTACAGAGTATTCTTAGGCAACAAACCTACTTTGGTTAAACAAAATCCTGACCGGATGAAGACATCCAATACCAGGTGTGTCCTCGCCAATTGCCCTACTTAGGCCTAAGGGAGTGTGACGACACGACCTAAAAGGTAAAGGGAGGGCACAATGGTATTCTTATACTGGACTGGGCGGACACTCACATGACAAAACAAAAAGAATTGTGAAGCTACAAGAATATAAAAGGATTGATGAACACGTTTAGTCGGCAAAATTGCCCAAAACTCGAACTTCTCATTAATATTTTATATTTACAAACAGCAATAGTACATGTTTAGTCGGCGAAGCTCGCCCAAAACATTTACAAGGATTGATGAACACGTTTAGTCGGCAAAATTTCCCAAAACTCGGACTTCTCATTAATCTTTTATATTTACAAATAGTAATAGTACATGTTTAGTCGGAGAAGCTCGCCCAAAGCATTTACAATAATTAAAAACAAAATCTCAAGAAGGTGGAAGCCTCCGAGCAAGATAGTCAGCAACTTTAGCTCTCCTTCCATCATCAGGAGCAGCGGCGAGCTCCTCCACTGCCTCATTTACGTCCGATTCCAACAATCGCCGGGGAATAGCATCAATGGGTATCCATCGATCAGCCCGCCTGAATGGATTGGGCATCAGAGTGGAGGAGGACATCTCGTGTCGATACCACAGCGTCGAGTTCCTCGGGACCTGCAGCTCTTTGAGGGCGCTCAACCACCCCTGATGAAGGATAACTCTTCAATCTCTGATAGTCTCGTCGGAGCTTCCAGCCAACCTTGATCGTAGCCATCGGACCACACTTGTCGAGGACCGTTCTTGAATAAATGCCGTAAACGGGTGACGTCCCTCTGAAGCCCCGCAACAGTCACATAAGCTCGCCGAACATCGCCGCGCAGCTCCTCCATTTCCCTCTCATGTTGTTCCTTGACTTCCCTATTCCTACCCCTGGCACTCCTACCAGCACGCGGGAGGGGAGGCCGAGTAGCTCGCGACGAAGAAGAGCCTTGTAGGACTGCTAAAACGATGCTTGGCGAATGCTCCTTAAGCTTCGAGACCTCCCGCCTCAGGTCTTCATTCTCCTGCTGCAGGAACTCCCGCACTTGGTTGATCTCGGTTGATCTCGGTGGCCTCTAGTAGCTTCGCTCTTAGCTCGTTAACTTCTTCTTGCACTGAGGCACCGATTTCTTCCATTTCCTAGAGCTTATCCTTCAGCTTAGCCACCAGCTCGGACTGATCCTTATATTTTTTGTTACTTAACCTAGCAAACCTGCACAGTCTAGCAAAGGCCTGGCGAATAGCAGGACTAGCATTAGGACCAAGAGTCCTACCCAGTTGGGAAGTAGCAGGGATATAATCATCAACATCAACCAACTACAAGTAAAAAAAAAGAGAGAAGAAGAAGAGGTCAGCATAAACAAAAATGAAGTCTTTTTATTGACTATGAACGAGGTTACATCAGATCAAAAAGAAAAAAAAAATTATAAAGCCCTATCAATTAGCAACCTCGGATGGTCCCTTATCCTTATCAGCATCAGCAGGGGCACTACCCTCTGCAGTGGTGTCCACTGCCTTCTCGACCAAAGGAGCATCAGTAGAGGTCGCCTGAGAGACAGGATTGGTGCCTTCAACAGTTGGGGCTGGGTCCTCATCTACGACTGGCTTTGGCCCTGGATCGTGCTCGTCAAAGAGGGGGGATGCAACGTCCACCCCAGCAGCCACAAGAGCCTTATTCCACCCTTTCTTAGAGTTTAGACGGCTGATATAGCCTATCTGAACCTCAGCGTCCTCATACGCAGCAGCCCAGGTAGAGTTATACGAATCTTCCTTAAGAGTGGCCGCCTAGGCTTTCTTCGCCTCCAGTTGCTTGGCCAGGTTCCTGCTCTTCTCTGAAAGGTCTAGCTTGCTCGAGAACACTAGGTCGTATGCCTTCCTCGGCTCGCCAAGGTCCCTGATAGCGTCATCTCTCTCGCGAGCAGAATTAGCAAGAGCCAAGGTAGATGAAGCTCGATCTGCATCAGCAGCCTTCAGATCGGCCTCCAGCTGAGAACCCCTGGCTACCAGAGTAGATTTATGCTACTCCAGCTCACCATTCCTTCTCACCAACTCGTCACGAGAGCGATAGAGCACAGCGAAGTCGGTCACAAACTGCAAAGAACAAGGAAAGGATCAGGAAGAAGAAACCATCAAAACTGGTTAAAAGAAATTGAGAATTAGAAGAAAACTTTACCAAGGTGAGCCTCTGGCTAGCCTGCAGAGCCAACTGATCGGACCCCAACGCCCTCTCGTGATTTGCAAGAAGAACTGCTCTCTCGAGCAGCGCAGGGGCAAGCTGAGGAGAGGCGGCCACCGAAGCCCCCTCGGGCAAAGCGGACACTGGGACCAGGGCCTGACCCGTTTTGGTCCTTGATTCCACCTTCCTCCTCTCCTCATCTTTTTCTCTCTCTCTTCTCTTTCTCTCCTCCACCTTCTTTCTCTCCTCCACTTTCTTCCTCTCCTCCTCCTTTTTCCTCTCTCTCTCTCTCTCGCCTGCTCCCCCTCTCTCTTCTTCTTCTCTTGCTCCTGAGAAGAAGGCCAAGAACCAGTAGCTATGGCCCCAGAGGCAGTCTTCAATTTCTTGGACCTCTGTGGAAAGAGCACATCATCATCATCGTCATCTCTGATCAAATTCTTCCTGGGAGGCATCTCTTCACCAGAACTGCTGGTAGTGCTCGACGAGTCTTGAGCCTCAGAATCCCCTTCAGAAGAACTGCTACTGTCAGCACTTCCTGCACCCAAATTACTCACAACGCCTACAGGTTCACTCGCTGAGATGCTCTCTTCTTCGTCCAACTGGATGGGCTCAGCTGAAGTCTCTACGGAAGAGTCGAAGTCTGGAACACTATCCACAGGTTGAGCTATGAAGCTGGAGCCTGTGTTCTTGTATTCAAGCAAAAAAGCAGACCTCGGCAAGCCCTAACCTTGTGCCGTATAATTGATTTATCATATGCATGCCGTTCACTATTTTCCATACGTTGGGCGAACATTGTGCAGGCACAATACTAAAATAGCTAAAAAATGAAGAAACAGATCATTAAGGGGAAAGGTAAGTCCCCCCTAGGAGAGCAACAAAACGTGAATCCAATGCGCATCCTCTATATCCCTAACGTTCCTAGGAGGCGAGGCGCAACACTCAATCTCTACCCACTCAGGAATGTTGTAGAATTTTCTAAACTCAGTGACTGACCTATTCCCAATCTTCGCCATTGGAAAAACAAAAGAAAAACTATAAACTCAAGAGAAAATGAAAAGGGCACGAGAGACTTACAAGACAGAAGATCAGGTCAAATGGCGAAGAAGCAACGAGAGTAGAGATTGAAAACAGAAGGTACAAAGCGTAAGAGTTCTCAGAAGATAGAAGATTGCTGGAAAAGACTGAAGCAACGAAGAGAAATGTGTCTTATTCCAACGAGCCATCAAGTCTAATGATAGCGCACGGATAGCGAAGCGGGTGCCGCCAAAGCAACTTCACAGTTTTCAAAGAAATCATCCATAATAACTGATTATTTAAATTCATTGGACCCGTAAAAATGGCCCAACAAATTTAGGGGCAATTGTGGGTACCCTGAATTTAGCATTATAGGCCTGGACGAGTAGCCTCGCCTTAGCAGCCCAAAGCCCAGGCCCATCACCTTTTGTATTGATCCTATTACCCCACGATCCCATGAAGAGAAGTTATGGGGGAACGCGATCCCATGTAGGGGAGATGGCTAATAAGGAGGAACCCATCATCCCCACTACTTCAACATATACATGTATAAATTAAACCCTAAGTCCGGGGCAAAGGACAAGCTGTATTCTCTGTACTTATTCTTTAGAATATAGAGAAATAACACTGACTGCACCATCGTGGACGTAGGCACATCTTTGCTGAACCACGTACACCTGTTGTTGTGTGATCTGCTTTTTATTTATCTTTTCTTGGTTATTGCCTCTTTCATATTTATTTGTGTTGCATAATAATTGTCGCCACATAAACTTTTTGAAAATTTTGTAATTTCTAGACCGAATACTATATTTCCTCATAATCCACCTATAGAAATAGAAGTAACTATAGGTTTATTACTAGAATATGGTATGATATCCAGTATTTTAATTCCCCCACCTTGGGATAACATAAATTGTAACTTTACAAAAGGATTAACAGATGCACTAGCTGACCAACAATTATGGCGAGTTAATGTACCTAATCTTTTACTAATCATAGAAAGTATACCACCAGAATGGACAGGATTAGGACAAATTCTTCATAGCAGGCACAATATATTTATCGAATACCGATCAGATAAAATATCAAATTATTTTGTTCAATGTAGAGATGATGACTCTCTAATACAAAATAAAGAAGCAACAGAAGAATTACTTATTATGTATAAAGTTTATATGATTTTAAACGAAATACCTTCTGACCCTTGGTGTATGGTAAAAGAAAACTTTAACATGAGAATTTTTATACCAAAACACCCTTTTAGCATAAATTTAAGATATTTTGGTAAAACTTTATGCTCTGCTAAAACACAAGAAGCAATAGAAAATGAAAAAAGTACTAATTATCAATATACTAATTATCGACATTCAGACTCCGAAGATGATTCAATTGATTCAGTTGATTCTGTTACTAGACATAATATTGATAATATGATGGAGCCATAAAAAATTAAAGATGCAATAGATTAACAGAAGCAAAAGAATTACGATAGCATCTCATCAGCATACAATCAGCATTCACTATTCTGAAAAGACAAAACTGGAGACGCAATCCATGACGTCAGCAAACATCAACATCTCAACTTTCACTGTTCACGCAATCGACTTTTTAATGTGCACCTTTCACTGTGCACTTTTGACAAATTGAATTACTATGCAAGATTCACCGCCCACTTTCCTTTACTAATTCAAAAGCAATTTAGAATCCCATTTCAAATCCGTAGCTTTTCACTCCTATAAAAGGAGATCACTTCTGCAAACCAAAATCATCGAGAAAATGATCCATCTCAGAAACTCTCAAGCAACCAAACCCTTTAATTTCCAGTCCTACCATTATTTTTTATGGATGAACAGTGACATGAAGATGAACAATGATATGAACAGTAAGACTGAACAGTAAAAATGAACAGTAAGACTGAACAGTAAAAATGAACAGTAATTCATAAATAGTCCTCAAGTCCACAGTACTACATATAACTGTAGCAGCCCAGTCAAGCCTACAAACGCTTATATCACGGCAACAATGGCGACAATGGCAACTCACAGGACACCGTAAAATTTATAAATCGAAGATCATTTCAGAGTTCAATCAGAATATTTATGTCAATATTACCATAAAAATAACTCCTCAAGGATCCTTTAATGATATATCAAAACATAATAAGATTATTATCTAAGTACTCAGAGTGGTTGTCCCGAAAGTTCTAATAAAAACTTGAAATTTTATTGCTGGAAATAAAACATGAGATTACAAGCTTAATTTACAAGTGATAAACGAAGATACATGCCATAATTTACAAAGTAATGGAAAACTTACTATTACAAGAGAGTTTACAGACTATTGTTGCTGGAAATCTTAATCTGAAAGTTGAACAAAAAATTGGACTGGAAATTAAAGGGTTTGGTTACTTGAGAGTTTCTGAGATGGATTATTTTCTCGATGATTTTGGTTTGCTTAGCTCCTTTTATAGGAGTGAAAAGCAACGGATTTAAAATGGAATTCTAAATTGCTTCTGAAATAGTAAAGGAACGTGGACGGCGAATCTTGCATAGTAGTTCAAGTTATCAAACGTGCACAGTGAAAGGTGCATAGTAAAAAGTCGGCTGCGTGAAAAGTGAAAGTTGAGACGTTGATGTTTGCTGATGTCATGGCTTGCGTCTCTAGTTTTGTCTTTTGAGAATAGTGAATGCTGATGAGATGCTGTCATAATTCTTTTGCTTCTGTTAATCTATTTCATCTTTAATTTTTTATGGCTCCATCATATTATCAATATGGTGTCTAGTAATAGAATCCATTGAATCATCTTCGGAGTCTGAATGTTGATAATTAGTATATTGATAATTAGTACTTTTTTCAATTTCTATTGCTTCTTGTGTTCTAGCAGAGCGTAAAGTTTTAGCAAAATATCTTAAATTTATGCTAAAAGGGTGTTTTGGTATAAAAATTCTCATGTTAAAGTTTTCTTTTACCATACACCAAGGGTCAGAAGGTATTTCGTTTAAAATCATATAAACTTTATACATAATAAGTAATTCTTCAGTTGCTTCTTTATTTTGTATTAGAAAGTTATCATCTCTACATTGAACAAAATAATTTGATATTTTATCTGATCGGTATTCGATAAATATATTGTGCCTGCTATGAAGAATTTGTCCTAATCCTATCCATTCTAGTGGTATACTTTCTATGATTAGTAAAAGATTAGGTACATTAACTCGCCATAATTACTGGTCAGCTAGTGCATATGTTAATCCTTTTGGAAAGTTACAATTTATGTTATCGCAGGTAGGGGAATTAAAATACTGGCTATCATACCATATTCTAGTAATAAACTTATAGTTACTTCTATTTCTCTAGGTGGATTATGAGGAAATATAGTATTCGGTCTAGTAATTACAAAATTTTCAAAAAGTTTATATTCTATATCTAATAGAATTAAAGTATCATATTTATTTTGAAAATTACTACGTATGTGTTCATATTTATATGTACATCCTAGTGGTTCTAGACCAAAACGAAAACGGTTTTGTATAGCTACCCAATTCGCCATATCTTTTTCTTTAGGGAATAAAAATATTTTTTCTACTAATTCACCTGGTAAGAGAGCGTCTACTTTAGTCCGTAATATATATCTAAAATAAGGGTCAAAAGAGGCTAAAAAAGTATTATTATTATTATTATATAAATTCATTTGTTCTATTTTTTTTCATTAGCTTGATTTTTTAAATTTAATATTTTATAATGTTTTATTATTGTTTCATGATCTTTAATTAGTTGTGTACTAGTGCGAGATTTATAATAATTAGCTTGAGCTTCTAGAGTTTTAACATGGTGTGTTATATTATGAAAATATATATTAAGGTAGTTCATAGTATGTATAAAAGATCCTTTATTGTACTCGTGGTTAAACCTAAGATTGTCAAGTATTTTCTGTTATTCCTCTGATATGGGTACCTTTGACCTAAACTTTTGCTTCTCATTAAGAACAGTAAACAACTGATTAGAATATTCTTTTGTTCCTGACGAAGATCCTTGATGTTGAGACATCTGCAAAATTTAGGAAGTGTTAGTGATTAATCTAGACAATATATCTGCTAATTGATTTTCTTTACCTTTAATGTGTTCAAATTGTGGTGTGAATCCTTTACCTGTAATATTATCTATGAAGTTTAACCATCTTTTAGTTATTGATTTACTTTGATTTGTTTTATTAAAGTGTTTTACTATATTATCACAGTCAGTTCTGATTAAAAATTCTTTTCCTAAAAATAATTGAAATCTTTCTATTGTATTTATTACTCTTAATATTTCTAGGTCTGTGGATGGTAATCTACTTTGTGCCTCATTAAAGTTACCTGAGCAATATTTACATATTTCTTCTTCATTTTTATTACTATTTTTATTGGGTTTTTGTCATAATATTCCAGTCCATCCTAATGCTGATGCGTCGGTTTGTATGATTTTATAACTATTTTCTATTGGCAATGATAGGGGTTCTAGTTTACTAACTATTTGTTTTATTTTTTGAACTAACTTTATATCTTTATGATTAAAATACTTTTGTCCATTTTTCCCTAGTTTACTATATAATGGTCTTACTAATTTTGATAAATTTGGAATAAAAGATCTACAATAATTTAGTAATCCTAAAAATGCTTGTAAGTTTTTAATTTCTTCTAATTTATCAGGAAATTCTAAAACTTTTTTAACTATATGTTCTTGTAACTCTATTTTTCCTCCTTTTATAAAAAGTCCTAAAAATTCTATTTCTTGCTTTTCTAATTGCATCCTTTTACTACTAATTATTAATCCTTGATTTATAAATTCTTTAAAAACTATTTGTAAGTGATTTCTATGTTCTTGTTTATTATTACTAAAGACAAGAATATCGTCTATATATACTATACAAAAGTCTGAATGTTTTTTAAAGATTGTATCCATTTTATTTTGAAATATTTGTGGTGCGTTTTTTAATCCAAAGGGCATGACTAACCATTCAAAGTGTCATTCTGGACAAGTAAAGGCAGTCCATTCTATTGATTCTTTTTGCATTTTTATTTGCCAAAAACCCGATTTACAATCAAATTTAGAAAAGTATTTTTTATTTTTTATTTTATTAATTAATTCATCTTTATTAGGTATTTTATAGCTATCATCATATGTATTATCATTTAATCTTTTATAATTAATTACCATTCTTGCTTTATCTCTTTTTATTTCAGCATGATTTCTAACCATAAATGCAGGGCTTCTATGTCTACTTGTGCTTTTTTGTATTACTCCTAGATTTAAAAGTTCTCTATTAATTTGTATTTTAAATTCTTCTTGATCTATTATTTCACATGCTATATCTTTTGTTTTTATTGTTATATCGGGATATATTATATTTAGTTTAGCTTCTATTTTATTTTTATTCCAATGTTTTTGTGGGTTTTCTCCTATTATTTCTGTTTTTTCTGCTAACCTAATTAAGTCTTCTAATTCTAATTTTTTATTTTTAAACATTATATTATTTATTTTATCAAATTCTATTTTTTGTGTTTGACTTTCTTCAATATTTTGTAAATAATCTTTTAGGTATTCTTCTTCTATGTCTATTTCATTATTATTTCTAATTTCTATGTCTTCTTTGGTTTCTAATATTATATTATTATTAAGAATTAATTTATTTTCTTGTTTTAGTATATTAGATTGATTATTAGGTACAATATGTGTTCCTTTTTTAAATATTTGTATACCTGATGGTGTGTACATAAATCCTCATGTTAGTGATTGAATAAAATTTAATCCTAATATAAAAGGGTGATGGCTTTTTACATTGGTTATGTATGTTTGTGGTAAAATAAATTGTTCATCATTTATATATATAGGTATATTTTGTATACATTGAGTTATAGGTATTGCGTCTTTATTAAATTGATGTATGTAAAGAGGGTAATTTAAATCTTTAGCATCTTCTTTTTCTACTAAATCTACATGAATTAGACTTTTTGTTGCTCCTGTGTTTAACATTGTTGTTGTTTCTATTGTTTTATTTGCAAATTTTATTTTTGCAGGGAAGGTTATTAATGCTGTTTTATTAGTATTGTTTATTTGTTCTTTAGGTTTATTATTTATTTCTTCATCATAACATTTTATGCAAAGGTTTTGTGTACATATTTCACATAAATATATTTCTTTATATTCTTTTAAGCATTTTGCACAATTTACTTTGAAAAATATATATTGTTTAAGTTTATATTCACATTCTTCTATATTATAACAAAAATTTAAATCTTCTAGACTTTGTTCTAAGATTTCTATATCATTATCTTCAGATTCTATAGATTCTACGGATTCTATACTATATATATTGACGTTATCTATTTCTTCGTATTCGTCGTATATACTTTCTAATTCTATTGTATCTCCTATATCATCTTCAATGTCATCTAATATATTTATTTTTTCTTGTATTTTAGATATATTATTATTTTTATTCCTATGTGGACAGTTTGGTCTAATATGACTAGGGTCTCCACATATAAACATTTACAATTGGTTATTTTCTTAATGTTTTTACTATCTTTAGTTTCTTTATTATTATTGCTATTGTCTTTATTTATTTTGCGTTTTTTATACCATGGGCATTTTCTGTTATAATTATTATATTTATAATGTTTTTTATTTGTCTTGCTAGGTCGTATTTTATAGCTTTTAAATTTTTTATATTTCTTTTTAGTTTTATATTTATTATTATTTTTATATTTATTTGTTATTATTCGTTTATTATCACAACCATATTGCGGTGGTAAATCTAACTGGTGACAAGTATGATAATATTGTTTTTTAATCTCTTTTCCTTCTTTTAATTTCCTACATTCTGATTTTAGTGTATTATATACTATATTAACTCTAGCTCCTATATACGGGTTTGTTTTTGCATCTTCTTGTTTTTGCCAGTTTTTCCATATTTTTTCACCTATTTTGCCAAGTATTTTTTGTATATATCTATCCATTAAACTAAAATCTGATGTTCTTCCCGTTTGTGACCAGTATTCTACATATTTTCTAGTGTAGTCACCTATATACTCTGGCCTACATATTTGTAATTGTTCTAAGTTTCTGAGTGCTTCTGTTTGTTTTTCTGTTATTTGTAAAAGTCTATTTGTTCCTAAAAATGCTTCTTTTATTAAGTGAGTAAATCTTTCTACATTAAAGTTTTCTTTAAATGTTAAATATTCATCTAGTAGTTTATATGTTAAATACCCGTTAGATACACTTTCTTGTAGTGTATTTCCAAAATATGCCTCACATGCACTTTTATTTATAAATTCTATTAAGGTGCATGTCCTAAAACATCCTTTTTCCCAAATTTCTAGTGCAGTTTCCCAATCTAAAAGGTTTACTTTATCTAAATTTAATATACTACCATATTGGTTTATATTAGAACTGGTGTCAAATACATATCTTCTTCTACTTTTGTTTCCTGGTATAGGGTTAGTATTTTCAGTATATCTTTCTCTTGTAGCTCCTAAATGTTGGTGTGTTGAGTAATCAACATTGGTTGTTCTAGCATTTGTGGCTTGTGTGGTTGAGGATTCAGTTTCCATATCTTCGGCTGGGTTTATTTCTTCTAGTGTTTTTATAATTTCATCTTCTTTTATAAATTTATCTAATCCTATATTTATTGTTTTTCTTTTATTATCTTCATTAGTTCCTTCAGCACAATATATTGAAATTATTATTTCTTTATTATCTTCATTACCATATTTTTCTATTAATTGTTCGTATGTTAAATTATCGCAGTCTTCTATTATTATATCGTATATTTTATCTTCTAATAGTTCGAATAATTCTTCTACTTGTTTCTGTACTATTAGTACATTAATTTCGTTTAATAATTCTTCACTCTCGTCTTCTATGGGTTTATATTTACTAAATTTTATACTACTTTGTCCTATTTGATTTTCGTATATTTTATTTTTTTCTGGGTTTTTTAGATTAGTTATAGTTAAATTTGGTAGTTTCCATTCGATTTCTTCATTTATACTACTATCTATTTTTTGTGCTTCTATCATTAGTACATATTTACTATTAAATGATTTTACTATACAGTAAAATTCAACTCTAAAATTGATTTTATAGTGATTAAATATTTTTTCCATAAATAATGTATATATTAAAAGGTTATTGTATTGTCCTGTCATATTATATCCTCTTGTTCTTATAGATATTTTTATATGTTTACTAAATTCATTTATATCCATAGAGAAATTAGGTATACATCCTATGACTGCTGCATTTTTTTGCTAAATCTACCTCTGCGCTAGCTATTTGTGCATGTTTATGATTATTCCATCTATCGTCATATATATAAACTAATACTTTAGTTCCTTCTTCTAACTTAGTTAATCCTACTAATTCGATAACTATTACTCCTAAATGCATAAATTCTAAATTTATTTTAGTTAATTCTCTTGCGGATTCGTCGGAGTAAGTGACTCTCTAATTTATTTTAGGCCTGGAGTTTTGGTGTTCAAATTTGTTCATGATATTTGGGTAATTTTTGTTGTAATTTTCTGCATTTCCTTTATAAAGGGTAATGTTCTTTTCTAATTAAAAAAAAAATCGTTAAATGTCATTATTATATTAATTCAGAATGTACTTCCATTAGATAGCTATAAAATATTAGTTTTTTTATTGGAAACTATTATGGATATGTATCTCTATTTCTCTTGATTTGACTAATGTTCTTACAGTATATATTTTTAGACTTTAATACATCTTTTGTTAGGTGAAGAAAGAAATTTGAGATACAATTCCACAATTTGTTTGAAAATTTAGATCTAACCATGAAAACCCTAATTTTTTAGATGGGTGAAGATCATGAGGGGAGTCTTTGAACAAGGAACATTTGGTGACATCCATATACTACCTTAAATCTGGTCTAGGAATAATTTTTTCCATTTGCGCACAAAAACGTGAGAACCCAGCTTTTGGATTTATTTAAAATGGGTTGGTAGTTTATGGGGTGCATTTTTCGGGTATCTTAGTTAAGGGGTGACCCATAAAGTCGAGATATCTTAGAGGACTTAGTTTAATTTACCCTTGTTTTTATCCTATTAAGAAAATAATAACTAGTTTTAGATCATTTTGCGTGGAGTAATTTGTGTATAATAAGAACACTTAAACATTCATTTTTCTTTGAAAATAAAAGGTTGAGCTTTTCTTAGAGATCCAAAACCAATTGGTAAATCCAATTATAGTTTTAACTTGTGGTGGATATATGCTTTTCCACACAAATGACAACCAAACAAATTTAATTATTTCATAAGTAACTATTATGAATGCAATTGGTTAGAAACTATACTCAACAAATCATTTACCTACTCATTTGGGATTGACTACTTAAATCCTATTTTTCCATTTTTCTCTGTTCAGTGTAATATCCTTGATTAAACTATTAAGAAAGTAAGTTCGATATAACTCTTAGCAACATACCTATAAACATAACTACTTTTTGAAAATAGTAAAAAATGTATTTTTTTGACAAAATTATGTATATATGACCTCCATAATGATAAGATCATCTACAAAAATAATCATAAAAAAATTCAACTCGAAAATGGGTGAAATGAAAAGTGGGGATATATGAGAATTTTTGGCCGTTCAAAATTTTGGTATTATCTCACCCATTTCTGAGTTGGATTTTTTGACAATTTTTTTTATAGATGATATCCTTACTATGTAGATCATATATACTGAGTTTGGTTAAGTGAGGTTTATTAAAGAGCCTGGATGTGTCTGTGTGTGTGATGACTATCATGTAAACAACATATATTATTATCATTTCAAAAACTATCATGCAAAGTGATGTTTTATGTAGTTTTGCACATTATTGTACGTCCACATTGTAAGATAACTGCTAAGAAACTTTACTAATTCATGGTCTTTTGACACTTAGGCAAGAACCCTACCTTTACACCATCATACCAACTCAGTCGCAAGAACTTGTGAGTCCAAAACCCAAACAACCACAAGAGAGAGACACTTGCTCGAACAAATACAATAACCCATTGTTAAGGTTTTAAAAAGAAATAGTTTATTAATATATAAGCTCTAGTAAGAATAAAATTAAAAATTTCACTAGAGTTCCCTTTAACAAACTATGAGTAATAATGGAATGGCTTTATGAGTGAATAATAAAATGTGCACAAATCTCACTCAAAAGATCTACGATGAGGTGACATAGTGAGAAATAAAGAAGATTTAAAGAAACTTCGAATATTCTGAATACATACTTTTGCGTGAATCTTCAATTAATGATCTCAAATGGTTGATATCTATTACATGTCTTTTTCTAGTAAAATTTTGATGTATTGAATATGAGTATGATAATAAACTAAGATATTTGATATTTATTTAAAATGTATAAATGATATTCTAAAATATTATTTATAAAATGAGAAAAAGTTTTTATAAACACGTTTTAGAAAACTAGTTGTTGTTTCCTTTATGTTTGAATTTCTTCTTCTCTCCTAATAACATATTTCCCTTTCCTTGATCTTTGCCCTCCTATGAAGTCTTGACATGTATTATGTGATATATAAACTTTTAGACACATTAAAACTCTTATTAAATATTAATCATGAACACATTAATGTATTTTTATCATTTAAATTTCAAAATACCTTTAGGTCATATTCCATAGATTCACAATGTCCCATTTGGAGGCTGAAAATTTGTTGATGTGACATGATAGGTCGAGATAAATATATTTTCAGTTGATTCACGTGAGAAACTCCCCTTACTATATGGTATATTTAAGTAATCATGCCTTTTTTTAAAGATATTTAATGTAAGAATATAAACAATGAAAATTCACATGTCATATATCATAAACATAATATATAACCTATAAAGAAGAAAATCAGAATGTATTTATATTTCTCTCTATTTTTGTCATCATAAAAGAGGATGAGATTTTATATTAATTTAGTGGGGACTGGGTTGAGAACGTGAGTAAACATAGGTGTAGTGACTAAGAGGAAGTGATTTGTGTTTTCATTTTATAATTATTTTTGTTGTGCAGGATGATCAAAGGTGTTATCAAAGTCATGTTTTTGTTGAAATGTTTGTCCACTTAATGATCAAGTGCTTGGTTTCCATAGTTATGAGCAATGTATGATATCATCATGTTGCATGAAAAGTTACATAAACATGATATATGAAGTGTGATAAAAGGAATTTACCAAATAAATAGTAAAAGAGGACCGTCATTTTATTAGAATTTGGGAGTAAAAACATAGATGCATTAAACATTAAAATGCACTTAAACTATAATATCATAATATTATAATTTCATTGATTGGGAATCCTAGATGTGTTCCTTTATCCTCACGATTATTAAGATCGACATATCCCGAGTCGAGGTCATAGACTGGAGATAAGATTATTGAGTTAGTGTATTATCGATGTTAGGTATTATTTGGTAGATTGTTATAATGATGTTTTCTTGATTTGTGGCCCTATTATTCCAAATGCGAGTGAAATAATTAACGACACATTAAAGATTTTTTATGGATGTTTCATGTGAATCCATTTTTGTTAAGAACCATACTACATTTATTGTTAGTATTTTGAAATATCATGCTTATGTATATCATGCAGTTGTTGTGAAAAGTAGTTGTTGGCCCAAAAATATAATCTATAGAGGGTTAAATTGGGTATTTATGAAACTAAGTAAAATTTCAAAATGTTGTTAACTTTTCTTTGACATTAATAGAAATTTGATAAATAAATTTAAATATAAGAAATTAATCAAATAATCGACATAAGGAGTTAAGAGAGAAAGTTTAGAGAAACTTTGCAAAATGAGGTTTAATTGGTGTTAGGGTTTTCCTACATCCATGCTCTCAAGAAACTTTACTATCTCCAGTTCCCTAAGGCGGAACCAAAACCTCACAAGGAATTAAAAAACTTTTTAGTTTGTAACCAACGACAATACTATACACGTCCTATCCCAAGCGAAACACGAAAGAGCCTAAGGTCTTTTTGTGTCGTGACTCCTTGCAAAAATCACACTCTGGTCGGTGAAGATATAACGAAGTTCAACCCTACGTATCAACAATAACATATTTAACCAAAATGTAAAGAAAATTTTCTTTACTAATAATAGTGAGAAAATGGGTTTAGTTTCTCTCTCTAGAAATGTAAACTAACAAGTAATAACAAGTATATTGCTCAAATGACTTTTAGGATGAATCTTTAGCACAAGTGAATATTAGGTTTATATATTTGTCTAAATAGGGTTTGAGGAAGAAACTTGATCTCAATTAGGTTTTTGGATGGATTTGGCTTCTATGGAGTTTTGAGTTAAAAACTTTCAACCTCGAATGGGTTTTAGAACTTCATTTTTATTTATAGAAAACACAAGCATACGGGACACGAGATATAAATTGGATCTTTAATCTTTGGAGAATGTTGTACAAAGGTTGGATGTAAAAAAAAGTAACCCAAAGGACCCTTTTATGGGTTTTTTCAGAAACTACCTGTTGGAGGGTACTTCGATAAATTATAGAGCTTTTGAAATTTTAATTTTGCAAACTAGACACTGAGATTTTGAGCCATTTAGGCACTTTGAGTTGACTTAAAGTAGTTTAAGTCGACTTAAAGTCCTATACCCATTTTCAAATTTCATAAAACCTTCATTCTTCTCCAAAATTTAAGGTAAGTCAATTTAGGTGGTTGATGTAAAGTGGATAACTTCATGTTCAAGATATTTTTGATTCATTGTAGGTTTGCAAAAGGGTTATTTTTTGTTGCTCAAAGAAATTACATGATCTTACAAGTTCATTTACATTATTATAATCACTCCTTAATCACTCAAATCTCTAAGAGGTATTTTGGAGTTAGATTACTTCACTTGACTAAATGGACGTTGTGATTCTACTTCTAGTTTATTTTGATGATCATAGGCTCTCATCGAAGTTATGATTCTACTTCTTATTTATTTTGATGATCATGAGCTTTCATTGAGATTTTTCATGCATGGTTCGATGGGATTAAGTTCATTTCTCTTTATTGGTGAGATGCTTGGGATGGGAATTGTGGTATAAAAAAAATCATAATAAATAATTTATGAAGAATAATCACAATCCAACAAAAAAGCATACAATCACACACACAACACCATTATGTACATGGTTTGGAAACTTTCCTACATCCACAGAGCGGTCTACTATTTAATTTAGTATCTCCCTATATACTTTGTTACATGCCCCGGTCCAGGGGTTATAATTTGTAGATGTAGAACTTCAGTTATGAAAGTAACTCCACGATGGCCATGATGGGATGAACCATGAATCCCTTGAATACCTCCGTGAGATCATTGGAGATTGACTTGGTCCTATCCCAATGTGGTTTATATAATACACGTGCGTATCTTGATCTCATAATTTGGGTCAGGCAGACTCTTAGGTCTGTTGGGCTTGATCGGCTACTATCGTGGGTTGAGAATAAATGGGTTCCCACAGTTTCCTCTAAAATCTTTGGGCCATCACTTGGGCCAATGGATTTTATATGACTCCAAAAACGCAACACATTCTACAATGGAGTATTTTTAATTCATTGAAATAGGAAGGATGCACTTGTCTTTTTATGAGAAGTTGAAGCGCTAAATCTTTTCAGAAGCGTGGATCATCATTTGAGTTCTTGAAAATAGCTGTTGGTACAAGACTAATTGTTAATTTATCGTTCTTGGTCATTTTTATGCATATTATGTCTTCAAGCTTCACCTATTGCTTTCATTCTTCAAAATCAAGACTTTCCCTATTTTCCAAGCTTCGTTTCTTTCCTGTAATTTTCAATTTTTCTCTTCCTTCTAGTTTTCGTCTTTTGTGAATCCTATGTTACTTAAGTTAGGGTTTTTATGTTTTTCTTACGGTGATGTTTAATAACAAAACTTTGCCTGAATTTAGAAAGTGATATAATATTCTTGATTGGGTAGATATAATGTGTACACCAGTACCTAGGAATGTCCGTGACTTGGAGGATGGTCAATGAATTCATGTGCTCTTAGTTTCCCAAGGGGTTTAACATTTCCCCCTAATCCTATGTTCTTAAAATTTTTTAGATATTTCAACATTGTTCCAATCGATTTTTCTCCAAATGTGTGGAAGATTGTCAATGGGGTTCATAGGATGAGCCAAATTTATGGTACCAATCTAAGATTAGCAGAGATTTTCTACTATTACTCTTTCTCTCGCACAAGAGGAGGCATTTTATACTTGAAAGCGAGGAGTGATGATAGGATTTTGGTAGTAAATCTACCGGACTCCCACAATGATTATTGGTCTAAAGGCTTCATTGCTACAAATTGGGAGTATCCTCCCCAATCGGAGGGCGTAAGGTACAGGGGGCCTCAGATCCATAATTTTGGGGAGGAGTACATAGGTTATTATGACCATCTCTTTTTCTATTGTTTGCTTAACTATCCCTATATATTCTTCCTCTAATGCTTCTCCCTTTCTCTTTTCCGTAGCAAAGGTAAAAGACTAGAAACCTTCTCTCCGTGAAATTCGAGCTTGTAAACTCTTAAAAGCTTGGAGGATCAGGGATGCTATTACTAAGGGTGATCATCCTCAATTGGCTGCATTTTTACTGGAGTATAAGAACACTACTTCCAACTTCATTGCTCGTATTGTAGACACAATTCCTCAATTCGATATTCCAAAAGAAGAGGTTGGTTGTGCTTCTGAGGCCATTGATTTACGGGATGAGGAGGAGAGTAGCTCTAGAGAGGATTCAGGAAAAGGCATTGAGGAGGGTAGTGAAAAAGGTAGTGAAGAAGATACCAGTGAGGAATAACTGAACCCTCCAAGGAGAAGGAATTTAATTCAGTATGATGACAATGATAATGACATGTTGTATAATAAGGTGAATTTTCTAAAGCATAAAGATGAAGACTCCATTGGTTGTTCCAGGGTGAGGACTCGGGAGAATGAAATGCAGAAATGAAGGAAAGAAGGGGAGGAAAAGCGAGAGAAATAAGGAAAAAGAGAAGAAGAGAGAAAGAGAGAGGAGGAAAAGAGAAGGGAACAGGCCTTAAAGGCCTTTATAGTGACATATGTTGTTACTGCTGAGGGGGCTTCAGTGGCTGCTGCCCCCCATCTTCCCCCTTTACTACTAGAGAAGGCAGTGGTCGGAGCTAATCATGAGTGATCGGCGAGCATGGGGTCAAACCAGTTGACCCGTAAACCTGCTCAAGGGCTTACTTCGATGAGCCTTTTCCTCTCTATGTTCTTTATCCCTTATTCTCTTAAATTATCTCATGCTAACCTGTGTTTTTTCTGATTTGTAGTTTATTTTTTACTACACTGTACTGCTTCATGATCGGTCCATCCTGTCAAGAAGAAATATACAGCTAGGCGATGCTTGAAAAACTTCTGAAAAGGATTTAGCATATGCAAAGGCGGCCTTTGAATAGGAAAAAGAACAGTCGATGAAGGAGATCGCCGACCTCTGAGCTTTCTATTGCACCGTGATTGCTGATAAATTGGTAGTGGCTGAGGCAAACAAGGAGTTGGTCTCTAAGGTGAACAAGCTAGAGGGGGAAGCAGTGACCATTCGAGAAAGAGGGTAAAATGAAGGTTGGGAGGTGGCGTATGATGATGCCGAGTGAAAAATTGCCTATGTCCGACGAGCATGATTTAATATGGCTGGGATCAAGCCTTAATTTCTACTCGGGTTACTGCTGACTCCCACCTGTTCTCTTAGCATGATCCAGGCCTTAATCTTATCGAGGCATCCCCTGATGCTCATAATATTGTGGACCCCATTTTCCCTCCTACAGAACTTGCTTTGGACAATCCAGTGGGGGTCGTTGCTTCAGTTGGAGGGTTAATGGGACATCTGCTTGAGCAGGATTTTTTGACCAACCTGAGTTGGTGACCAATATGAGTTGGCCTTATTGCCTAAGGGTCCTATCAGTCTTTTATTATTTTTGGAGCAACTTAAGAGGCCAATTTTGTTTCTAACGAAGACCTGAGAAAGGTTGATTATAAACCTTGCTTTGTATATTTTATATCTCCTTGATTAGGACAAATCTAGCACCCCTGTTGTAATCATGATAGCTTTGTCTGTTATTGGCATGTAAGATTACTTTATTGAAGAAAGTTGATCAACTTGTTGTAATCCAGGAGTTCTGTTATGCTTTGAGGGGAGTATATTGCTTGGAAAAGATGCGTATTGAAGTGCGATCAAGATACATTAGACAACAAATATATTCAAAATGAGTTGGCCAATCGTCCTTTATTTATTAAAATGATAAATAAAAGGCAACATCAGTTTGTAAACGAAAATTTGCCTAAACTAATGAAGCTGAAAATAAAATATATAAAAGTCTAAAAATAGAACTTCTTGAGGTTGACACCATTCCAAGCCCTTGATATTTCCCTTCCCTCTAGCGTTTCCAAGCGATATGCTCCCTACAGGTCGTCCCTTATTACCTGGAAAGGTACTTCCCAATTTGGTCCCAATTGTTCGTCTGATGGTCTTACAACACTGTTGAGAAATTTCCTGAGGATGTAGTCCCCTATTGGAAACCTCCTCAGATTGACTTTTTGGTTGTATTGTTTGTCCAGGTCCTGTTGGTAGTATGTCAACTTAACTAGTGCTAGTTCTCGTTGCTTATCAGCTAAGTCAAAATCAGTGAGTAATGCTTCATCGTTGAGGCCTTGTCGACCAAGGTCGTTTTTATAGTAGGGAGACCTTTTTCTAATGGGATGACTGCTTCCATTCCATAGGCGAGCACGAAGGGGTCTCTCTTGTTGCTCTCCTGGGAGTTGTACGATAAGCCCATAAAATGCGGCGTAGTTCGTCTACCCAAGCACTTTTGGTTCTTTCTAGTCCCCTTTTTAGTTCGTCAATCATTGTCTTATTGGAAGCTTCAACTTTTTAGTTTCTTTGGGGATATGCCATTGAACTAAAGTGATGTATGATTCCATGCTCGTCGCAAAAACCTTGAAAGAATCCACTTTTGAACTGCGTGCCACTGTCAATAATGATCCTCCTTGGTATCCCAAATTGAGCGATGATGTTCTTCTATATGAACCTCATCATATCAGAGACCTAGATATTTTTAAGCGGTACAACCTCTACCCATTTAGTGAAGTAATCAGTGCTGACCAGAAGATACTTGCGATTTCTAGATGCGATAGGCAATGTCCCTACAATATCCAAGCCCCACTAGCTAAAATGCCATCGGTTGGTTAATGAATTGAGGTCGCTAGCCGACTGGTGGACTATAGGGGAGTCCTTTTGGCATTTTTCACACTTGCAAATGTAAATTCCAACATCCTTCTGCTTGTACGGCCACCATAATCCTTCCTTAATTGATCACAAAGCCAATGATCTTCCTCTAACATGAATCACACAAATTCCTTCATAAAATTCACTAATAACCTTCTCGACATCTTCTAGTGAATGAAATGGAGGTAGGGTCCAGTAATAGACTTTTTGTAGAGTTTCCCATCAAAAAATAAGTAAAAGCGAGTAGCTTTGACTCTTATCTGGTGCGCTTACCTCTTATCGTCTGGCAAAGTGTTGTTTCATAGATAGGTTATGATAGGATCCATTTAAGTGGGTGCCTTTTCTATTTGGAGGAATTGCTCGGCCACGACTGATTGGTTGATGCTTGAATGAGTGAGGAATTCTATCTGAATGGTTCTTTTTAAATCAGAGTTAATGGTAGAACTTAGAGCTGCTAAGGTGTCGACATAACTGTTCTGCCCCTTGGGGAACTGTTGAATGTTAACTTTATCAAACTTTTCCATAAGTCTCTTTACAATAGCGAAGTAAGTTTCCATACTCTCATCTTTGGCATTGAAATATCCACTTATCTGCTTGGACACTAATTTTGAGTCTCCCAATACCTAAAAGCACTTTTCCCCCAGCAGTTGTGCTTTATGCAGGTGGTGATCAACGCATCGTATTCCTCTTCGTTGTTGGAGGCTTCAAATCCCAATATGATACCCTATTAGAGCACAATATTTTCTGGGGTAACTAGTACAATACCTACTCCTGCCCCCTTGGAGTTGGAGGCTCCATTGACATAAAGGGTCCAGTCAAAGTCTTTTTTTTCCCTGTTCAGTCGGTTGTTCAATTTCTAACTGAGCGACTGGCTAGTTTCTAGTGAATTAAGCGATAAAATTTGCTAGAATTTTCCCCTTAATTTCTATTCTTAGTTGAAAGTGGATATCGAATCTTCCAAGATCGACCGACCACTTTGACAGTTGGTCGAAGAGGTCAATTTTCCATAGATTAGATTTGTGTGAGGGATCGTGATGATAAAATAATCGTCAAAGTAATTCTTCAGCTTCCTCGAGGCTACCATTAAGGTATAGGCGAGTTTCTCTATGGGAAAATAACATTTATCAACATTCAAAAGCATCTTACTTGCGTAGTCGACCGAGTGTTGGACTCTTTCTTTCTCGTATACCAAGGCAGAGCTTATATCATGGTCTAACACGATAAGGTAAAGATACAAGGGATCGCCTACACATGGAATCACCAATAAGGGTGTCTTACTGAGGTAAAACATAAGTTCTTATAGGTCTTTGGAGGAGTTGTCATTCTATACCAGGTCCTTATCTTTCTTCAACAGTTGAAAGAATGGTCGACAACACTTCGAAGAGCTGGAGATGAAGCGATCTGATATGGGTTTGATTCAATCCCTCTTTTACTGATCAAATACACTAGGGGTTTACCTGATTTGACACTGAATGAGCATTTGCTCGCGTTATGTTTCATCTGGTACTTACTGAGGAGCTCAAAGGTCCCTAATAGGTCTCAGAGGTGGTCGCCCTTATGTTTCATTGATTTATACTTCCATTATTTCTCCCATCAATTTCTTGCACATTTTGGTGATCAATTGCTAATAAGTCGCTCCTACGCTCTTGAGGATGAAATGCATGAATTTGTAATAATATAACCCAATAGGGGTTACGAAGGAGGTCTTATCCTGGTTTGGATCATAAAGTGGGATTTGGTGGTATTCGGAGTAAGCGTATAGAAAACTCATCCTTTCATGCATTACTGTGGCGTCGACCAGCTGATTTATCTTTGGGAGGGGGAAATTATCTTTCGGATAAGCCCTGTTGTGGTTGGTAAAGTCAATATATACCCTCCAATTTTCGTTTCTCTTGGGCACTACAACTAGGTTGGATAGCCATTTGGGGACCTAGACTTCTAGAATAAAACCTACATTCCGTAGCTTTCCAACCACTTTTTCTACTGCCTTTGCCTTTTCTGGGGTTATTCGGCAAGCCATTTAATTGACTGGTTTAAAAGTTGGGTCAATATGAAGTCGATGGCATGCAATAGTGGGATCTATCCCGGGCAGATCGTATAGTTCCCAAGCAAAGAAATCCATATTTCTTCAGAGGAACATTGTTATCTTCTTCTTTTCTCAATCGGTGAGGGAGGAACCCATTAAAAACTCCTTTCAGGTGAGTTGTTTTCATCTACAACCTCTTCCAGGTCCTTAACGACCCTATTTGTGGGGTGGACCCTGGTTTCCTCTACCCCTGGTCAGTCGTACTGTAATTGCTATTTAGAAGGCAATTCACCCTCCTGGGCTTCATCTTGGACTTTCTTTTTATCTTTCTTGCTCTCTTGTTTGGGGTGGATGGATATAATGAAGAATTTTCTAGCTATAGCCCAGTCATAACGAATCTCGACCACTCCTCGATCTGTAATGCACTTGAGCTTCTAATGATATAAAGATGGTACGACCTTCATGGAATTGAGACAACCCCTGCCTAGAATGGTGTGATAGGGGGATTCAATATTCACCATAAGAAACTCGATCATTTTTTAAATAGTTCTCGCTCTGACTGGAAGGAATATCTTTCCCAAAGGCATGGCTATCTTTCCTGCAAAGCCGACCAACATGGCAATGACCTCCTTGAGGTCAATGATGTTTAGCTTTAATTTGTGGCATAGCTCTAGTACATCACTTCGAAAGATCTACCTTGGTCGATGAGCAACCTATCTATGTCCTAGTTAGCTATCCTGAGTGTGAGAACCAATACATTATGATGTGGGGTCCTTACCCCAACTAAGTTATCTTCGATAAACACAATGTGCTTGTTGTAGTCGATATCTTCTGTTCATTGATGCTTCTCGTCGTGAGTCTTAGCGGGATCTAACTAAAATGATTTCATAACACTAGTAAGCTTTTTGACCTCTGTTCAAACATTATATCCTTGTAGTTTTTTGAGGTCTGATGCCCTATAAATTACTGTAAACTCATGGCCTATCCTATCGTCGAGGACGATATCTTCTTCTGGTCGCCATTGGTTGCGACCTTGTCTATCTTCTTATCTATGAAATCATTGAGATGTCCAACCAAGGCCAACTCTTAGAGATGAGACTTTGAGTGATTTGTAGTGTTCAGTCCTATGACCTCCTTCTTTAGGGAATGCACATCTCAGTGCATTATTTTGTTTTGTTGGGTCTCCTCCCATCTTCCTAGACTATTTGACAAATGGCTCTTCCTAGATCTTGGTAAGGATTTTGCACATCAGCTCCTTAAACACTGTGTTGACAGCCGGGAATGATTTCGAGGGGTCATTCTGTGACAACCCGCTCACCAAAATAAGGGGTGGCCAGCCCAGTACTCCAATATAACGGAATCATAGATGGAATCATACTCAGCATCTCAATAAAAATATAGAGTATCCAGGACAACCACCCACTATTCTAGAAAATGGGTTGCCAAAATTTTTGTTTTAAAGTAAATAAAAGAAAACAAACAACCCATTTCCTGAAAAGATAGGGGAAACCACAAGGATATATATATAATACAATAACAACAGGTAACAAATAAGAGGACCAAATATGTTATCGGTCCGCTGAATCATACAACATTATTAAACAATTTCAATAAATTTATATATTACATTACATTAATCAATTACAAAAGCTTGGGCCTCGCCCGAGTAAAAGAGACCCGATCTTAGCTAGAATACAAAAAAATGAAAACGTTTATACCAATTGTATCCCGTAATACCCACAATGCATCACGGCTCGACGAGGACATTGAAATAGGAATTCAAATCAGGCATCCTTGCGGAGGAGTACCTGAGTGGAGACAAGATGCATGTGCAACAAGAAATGTAATCGGGTCAGGGCCCGGTTTTATATGATTACCAGATGAATAAAGAGTATGACAGTTATGAATGATGAATCATGATGAGAGATATAACTATCTAACTACGCAATTTAAAACATAACTAAGCAAGAAGATAAAACAAATAACATTAATCTGAAAACTTATCATGGGTACCAATTATCTCATATACCTTTTTCCTTATCAGGAAATATATGTAAAATCACAATGTAACGCTCTTTATGGAATTTTTATCTCACTTTTACATTTTGTAAAAATCCTTTCCTTATCAGGAAAATAATCAATTTCAAATTCTCTTTGTGGCATTTATATGTGCTCTTTGTGGCACTTCATCATGATCTTTATGGCATATCAAATACATCAAGTCCCACTTGATTATGAAATGTTATATTTATATACATATAACAAATTCTAAGACCGCCCGTCTGGGTTTCCCCACTGTGCGCGCAACTAAACGACCATCATCTTCCAGGGCCAATCATAAGACAACCTGGGCACCTATATCGCAAGACATCGGGAAGAGGCCATGTGCCTGTGGGGTAGTCAAGACCACACCCGAAATCTCCTACCCATCGTAGAAAAATATACAACAATAAGCGCTCACATGGCCTGTGGACTATATCCACCCTGCGTTAATTTTTCAGGGGGCATCACCTCGCGCACGAACTTACCTTATGATGTCATTTAGAGAGGTGTGTTTAAACCATTTTATTTATCATTTTCAAAATCAAGTAAAGTATCATTTACTAATTTCATGAATTAAGTAAATTATCATTTACCGTCATCATTACCAATTCCATATCTATCTTTCTTTTTATCCGAAACCAGTATCATTCACTTTTTGTAAATAATATAACTTATCATCCGGAGCCATACGTATATCATAACGATATTATAACCTCGATGAATAAATGAACTATCAATTTATTCTCCCAAGATTTACTTGTGAAGTTATTATAAACCATCAAGACGAATCATAGATCTATTGAGCTTCTAAGCTCTCTCAAACGTAATACTACATCTCCTTGTTTTATATTAGTCAACTAGAAGAAAAGAATGCCCTAACATTAATTGGCATAACCCCGAAAAAGTTCCCACCTATCCTATTTCTAATGTAGGGTGGATAAACAATTCGTCTAGGACTCTAAAACTCTAAATTTACTTCATTCAAGAAGGTTCCTAGTCCCTATTGAAAAAAATAAATCTAGGAAACAAAATAAGATTTTAGGATGAAAAACAGGGGACCGGTCCTGAGGTCGACTGTCTCCAGATTTTGCCTACAAAGAAAAACAGAAAGCTCAGAATGGAGGGGCCGGTCGACCGGTCAAGAAATTGCGATCGACCGCGCTCAAAATGTATGCCTTTGTAGGAAAGCAGCAAGCCTTCCCGCAAAGGCCCGATCGACCGGTCCTGAGACCGCGGTCGACCGGTCGTAGCAGACCTAGGGTTATTCCTTCTTTCAAAATTTAATCCAAGTGAAAATCTCACTATTCCCAAATCCTAAATCTCTTCTATTTTGAACTCAACCAACAATATTTAATTACCCAAAGATTATCCTACATGATTTATAACCATTATAATTCACAATTTTATCATCAAAACCAAATCTAGGTTTAAATACCAAAATTTCCATTTTTGACCTCCAAATATGTATATACATAAATATCACACAATTTATTCATCTTAAAACATATATTAGCATGTAGAAAACTCGCCTTAGGGTTGATATCTCAAATTTATTTGGAGAAGAAGCAATCCCAAATCCTCCATTTCAAATCTCTCTCTTTTCTTCTTTTTCTCCATTTCTCTCTCTTTCTCTCTAACTCTCTTGTTTGGTAAGACACAAATGAGAGAAAGAAATAAGGGCAAGACTAAAATCGGGTCTTAAGTCTAAAGTCTCCAACTTAAGTGGTTAATACCACATTAAAATGACTCGCAAATACGCGTTTAAGCTAAAACTAGGTAAAAGTGCCCGAAACCCAAAAATACAATATGACACTTATTTTGACTGTCTCGGACATTCCGAGACTAACTACACCCTCTAAACTGGCATCCAAAAATTTTATAACTTATTTCGAGTTCTAATATCATTTAAACTATCGTGCCATTTAATATATATGACGCTATAAATCACACCACATTAAGATATTTACCTACATATATGGTAAATATACAACATCCCAGTAAATATTAACTTCTAAAATTAATATTTACCCCAGTACCAACATTTTATATAATTACCTTATGCGGTAAATTAATATAAAATGAGCCTCCTAAAATTGAGGGTTGTTACACATTCTTGTTGCTATTTTTGAAGCCATTCTTGCCCCCATTCTTGTTTCCTTTCTTCGGAGAATCATTTTTCTCAATCCCTTTGTTCGTCTTTGAACGACCATTATCCCTTTCATTAAGATGGATTACAACCTCGACTTTGGCATATTTTTCAATACGGGCCATTAGGTTATCGATGAAATTAGCCTCCTTCTTAGTTAGGGATTGGTTCAATAGAGAAGTGCTCGGCAGACCAATCTTAAAGGACGCTATGGAAAATTTCTTGGAGCATTCCTCAATTTCATTGAAAACCTCCAAGTACCTTTTGGCATATACCCTGAGGTTCTCACATGGCTTTTTCTTCATTCTGAGCAGCGCATCCATCTGCTTGGGGTGGGAGCTGCTAGTTATGAATAATTAAGTTAGAGCCTTGAAGCTCCTAATGAATCTATGTGGTAGCCTCTGGAACCATTTTTGTGCCATAGCGTGCAAACTGGAAGGAAGTATGCGACACATCAATGCGTTATTGTGGCTCCACATGGTCATGGCCTGCTTGTATTATCGGACATGGTCGATGGGGTCCATTTTCCAATCATAGATCTTGAATCTAGGGATTGCAAATTTATTGGGTGGATGCTCTTCTTCTATCTCCCTTAAAAATGGGGACTTCATTTGAGTGTTAAGAGCTCTTCTAGCTAGCTCTCGCGTGGACCTGGCTCCTCGGTGGGCTAGATTCTGATCCATCTCCCTTCGAACTAAGTTCCTAATTTCATCATTCTATCATCCAGGACTCTTGGGGTGTCGAGTTTTCTCTAATCATTCTGATCGGCCATCCACCAACCTGTTCCTCTCATATCTTTCTTGGCCGCACCTGGGGCTTATTCCTTAGCTGTGATATTTACTCACCCGAGGGATAAAAGTCCGATCATGGCGTTGCCTTGTGTTCCTATGGAGATCTCTCTCCATTCTTTACAGTCACCTTTTTAGGCGAGCATTTTCTTCTTCCCGGCGATGTGTGGCTTCTTCTTGCTCTCGAAGTATGGCCTCGTAGGTGTCGACCAACCTGGAAATCTGTGTGGACCTAGGTGGTCCATGACTTTTTTCAAAAGGCCGTCTTTCCTGGTGAAGCCTTGGATTCGACTGGCGAATTTCAGACCTCACCCTACAATGGGTAGATTCTTCCTGAACCTCATCGGCTTGAGGGATGTTGCTACTATGGTGAGACATTGCAGGCTTTCAGTTAGTGAGTGCTCTCATAGGAATAACAATCACTTTCAACAGACGATGCCAATTGTGTTATAAAAATATCACAATAAAGAATTTATGAAGAACAATCACAATCAAGCAAAAAAGCATACAATCGTCCACACAATACCACTGTGTACGTGGTTCGACAACTTGCCTACATCCACGAATAGGTCTACTATTTTATTAATATGATTGGTTACATACCCCTATGCCCCGTGCCAAGGTTTAAAATCTATAGATGTAGAATTTCACTTGTGAAAGTAACTCCACGATGGCCAATATGCGATGAACCATAAATCCCCTGAATATATTGGTGAGACCATTGGGGATTGACTTGGTCCTATCCCAGTGCATTTTAGATAATACACATGCGTATCTTGATCCCATGATTTGGTCCGAACAACTTCTTAGGTCTATTGGGCTTGATAGCCTAATATCGTGGGTTGAGAATAAAAGGGTTCCCACATGGATGCACTATCTTTAATATTTGATCTTTGAATGCATTAAGCGAACTTTTGGCTGTGCTGACTATTCTTGGATCCTAATCTTATTTTTAATCTTGTTAAATTATTTAAGGTAATGAATTCATGACTTATATGGCTGTTGAGGATATGATGATCTCTTGACGTTTCCCTTATTTGGTACATGCTTTCTTCTTCACATATCTTGCTCAATACTTGGTATGATTTCTTTCTATGTTAGATTTTGAATCATGATATTTCTTTGGTGGGGATATTTCTTTGATTGTTTTTGGTAACTTATATTATGCACTTCATTATCTTTTACTTATGTCTTCAGGAGGTGATGATTTTATTGTGGTTTTTGTTGCTTAGTTGGTACAACCTAGAGATTAGTCTCATCATGTCTTGAAGTCATGTGTTCAACTTAATGACATTATAGTTAAGATAGTGAATGATGTCATATATCAATTAGACTGTTGTCATAAAAAATATTTATACCCAAATTTTTTTTTTGTTTTCTAAACATCCATTTTTTGTTAGTGATAATTCAATTGAAATAGTTTTAAGAAGATATTTTAATTCTCCCCATTATTTGATACTTGATTTTGATAAATAGTCTTTCTCTCCCCCCCCCCCCCCCCTTTGTAGATATTTTATTCTTTTTCTCTTTATATTATTTTTCTCACCTTTGTCATTAGAAAAAAAGCATGTTTTAAATAGTGGATATTTGGTTTTGAAGCTGGTAACATTTTTCCAAGGAATCATACTTATTGCACAAATTATTAGCAATATAGATATATGTGAATGATATTTTTGAGATGTGGGATACTAACAACATTAACTTGGAGTTTATGAGATGTCCAAAACTTTCTTATGTGAGGATCATATTGAGTGTATAAAAAGAGTGTCTATAATGTGTAGTTTCCATTTTTCAAAGTGTAGACACACTTTTAACATCCTATCTGTGTGAAAATTTCAATACATTTGTTCCAAGGTGATATGATGGACAGTGCAAGGGAATACATATAATCTTTTAATTTTAGGAGGCTATGAGTTTAAGAGAAATTACAAGTTTTAAAACACGTTATTTATGTAGATAGAAAACTTGTTTAGTGAGTCTTTCAATATGTGGAAAAGTTATTCATTCAACTAAATTATGAAAATAACTTTTGGTATTTTAAGATGAAGACATTATATTAAAATATTAGTTTGTAGTACCGCACAATGTGTGGGCGATATATAGTTCTTGTTGTAAACTAGATGCAATAACATAAATGAGTATTTAAAATATTCCAACAAATATGATCATGAACGTAGTAGTCATATCGATGGTTATATTATATGTGCACACGTCATACTTATGGCAAAATTCTTGGTTATGCATCAATTAATTCTCCCTAGATGAAATTCAATGATGAAAATTGTAGAAGACGGGTTAAGATAATGATAGGCCAATAGAAATGAAATTATAACATTTGGAACTGATCGGTATGAATGAACATTGTATATCTATTAGGTTGTAATTTGGATAAATGAGAGAAATTGCAATGAGAAGGGTGTTTGTAGTGTTTGGTTCATTTAATATTGATATTAGAAGATGTTTTGTTGGACATAGGTGGTAAATTGGAAACAATCCATTGAATCAATAATATATCTTCTAATATGCCATGGAATATCTGATGAAAGTGTTTTGAGTTTTTAGTCATCAAATGATTCCTAAATCGAAGTGTGGATTCCAAAATTCATTACTTATTAACCTTGTAAAATGTCGTAGTATGTAATTTCATGTATCAACATCCATTACGAATACAACAATGCTGGTAAAATGCCTTATTCAACCAATTTCTTAATATTTTAGACCATTAAGTCACATAAGTTATATATTATATTACCAATCATTTCTAATGTGTTATTTTGATAATGATAACATCATTAATTTTATCATACATTTATAGTGGCCCTATTTTGATATAATTAGATGGAAAATATAACAAATTGCAAGGAAGTCCCTAGTATTTTCAACCTATCATTTCAACAAATTAAGGTAGGGTTTGATTATTAATAAAATGAATAAAAGTGAAATGCACCAAATAATATAAATATTTCAATGAATATCATTATGGAAAAGAAAAAATGTTAACATAAAATATATTATCTAAATACCTTCGTTATGTCATGGCTTTTTCATGATTATTCAATCAGTGATTTCATTATCTCCTCTAAGATAGAAGAATAAAAATGAGCAAGAATGTCGAATTCTTCCTTCAAATATTGAAAAAAAAAATCATCAAGCTCACATATAAAAAATACTTTGTCAAAGATGAAATTCAAATGAACATCCTAAATGCATTAACACACGATGACTCAGAGACCCAATGACCAATTTTTAAATTCAAAAAATAAAGTGAGGGAGGGAAACAATATGTGATAAATATTGATGAAGAAAAGAGACACCATGGTAATTTAATTGGTATTAACATTGTCTTACCGATAGTGAGTTAAAAACCAATTATGATGAGTAACAAACATAAATTTAGTCAGAGTTAAAGGGAATAGAGACACCATACAAACCCATCAAATTTATAATTAAAAACTCTTATTCTTAAAATATGATGAAATATCCGTATTAACCCCAAAACATAAACCCTAAATATTTATTTAAACACAAAAGACCCCGATTTGGTAAAATTCAATCTTAAACCAAGAACCGAGAACCAACTTTTTAAAATAAAACATATAGGTACCATACCTATGAATTATAAGAAAAAAGAGACCATATCTCCACCACCTCAAGAAATAAGAAATACATAAGGAAAAAAAACTATTAGAGAGAGCTAGCGTGCAATACAAAGATGTTTATTTGTCAATAATAAATAAGGAGATATCATCAAATATACACAGAAAGTAGGGGAGATCGATTTAGATACCGATTAACAGGTAAAGAAAAAAATTTACAATAATGAGACTTTTGGCATTAAAATTTAAAAGCAGATGTAATACCCCACATTTTTGATGATTTAAATAATTAAGGGATTATTTATTACAATGGGATTAATTAAATTTAATTGTGAAGAATTAAATTGTTAATTAATCCGGATCCAATAAAAATAAATATTAACTAGCGTGCTAAGGGTTAATACTTATTAGTTTAATATTACTGTGTGATATGTAATATGGAACTATACACTTTGATAAATTATCGAGAGATAATAATACGACAGTTTAGTAAATTAAGTCAGACGCGCGTGTGAGTCTTGTCGGGACTAAATTGGTGGAATAAATATATCAATTATTTTTAGTAACTCGTATGACGATTTCGAGTGTACCGTTTAGTCCGGAAGGGTCGAGATAGTCGAAATAGTATACTCGGGTGTTTAGTTTGGGTCCCGGGGAAATTTTAGGCCTAACTGGCACCCCAAAAGGGCATTATGGTAAATGGGATTTTTAGGCCTAATTAATGGACGAAAATTAGGACTTAATTTATCAGCCAAAACATTTGCATTAGGGTTAGAAAGATGGAGAAAGCAAGAACGACCATAGGAAAGGTGAGGGAAAACTTTTGCCAAGAGAAGAGGGCTAAATCGACATCACCGTGCACAACTACCACCACCACCGTGTAGATCGGGACGAGGGGAACACACTTATACCAACAACATCCAGAAATCAGACTACTCACTCAAGGAAAGTGTTTATAACTTGCTATATTTCGATATTAATTTGATTCATGTTAGTGTAGGGTTGTTAGGATTATGTTATAGGTTATCAAAATGGTGAAATTGATGAACGTGAATGTAGAAATAAGTTATGTGATATATTAGATTGAAACCCTTTATGTATGAAGACTGGAAAACATGTTTTACGGAAATGATATGTAGAACAAATCTGGAAATAACGGCTTCTTGAACATGTGTTGGAAGAACTAGGGTTTTGATAAAATTAAATTGGGGATTTCACGTTTTATGAACGATTCGTAATAAATTGATGATTTTAGGATGTTAGAAATCATGTGTTATTGATGGGGTTCGATGTAGAACTATTTATTTGGAGTTTGGGGTGTTGATTGAGAAGGTTTGAGGTTAAAAATGGTGGAAAACGTTGAAAAACCAAGGTAGGGGACGAACAGGGAATTCTCGCGCGAAGTCGCTCGAAGTCATTCGAGCGAGATTGCTATCTCGCGCGAAGTCGTTCGAGCGACATGTGGCAGTCGATCAAACGACTTGCCACCTCGTTCGAGCGACAGAGTGGAATTTTGGAAATTTCTTTTAGGACCCAGTTTTGAGGTTATCAGTTCAGAAATGAGAGAACTATTTTCCAAATAATAAACTTATGTAAGGCAGCATTTCGAAAGAAGTATGGGGAACTAAATACTTTAATAAACTCGGTACGGAGAGAACACACCGTAGAGATTACGAGAGGGATAATAATCCAACTAACTAGTGAGGAATGTTTAGATCAATTTGCATTAGAGAAGCATATATGTAGGTGAGGGGAAATACCTATCTATTATAATAGGATGTGTGTATACCTATTATGTATTGTTATTATTAAAGACACTAATGGGTGATAACCCGGGGGTGTGAAAATCTTATTATTATAAGTGTACTAATGGGTGATAACTCGGGGGTACAAAAGCATATAGTAAGTGTACTAATGGGTGATAACCCGTGGGTACAAGATTATCTAAATAAGTGTACTAAAGGGTGATAACTCGGGGGTACAGTATGTTGGCTAGGTGCACTAATGTGATATAGCCATGGGGTGCAGTATCATGTTATATATATATATATAGGGAAGAAGTGACTATATGTATATATGTATGAGAATCGTAAATTAATCTAGTGGGAATGTTATTGAATGTGGGCATGGAAATTTGTTAAGATAATTCTAATCGAATATTTGATTTATTATGGAAACGGAAAATGTATTAATTAGCTTTTCAATATAGGCTAATTGGTTAACGTATTGTATGGACGATACGGGCGTACTCATAGTAAGGGTAAATACTATTAGGATGGATTCAGACTAGTTATATTGGGAGGTATAGCTAAGGATAAAATTTAGATGCGTGTTAGGCGTGGACATTAGAAGAGGGGTGAGAATCTGAAGAGAGAGTTCGAACTAACATGTACTTAATACTTGCTTTACTGCAACTTTTAAATATTTGCTTAAACAAATATTTTTACACATCGGGCTCTGACCTGTTTCTTGCATCTTCTCTCTCTCTTGCTATATATATGTATTATATCAGTTGCTCAGCCGCAGGGACATCATGCTTAGAGTTTTGGATTCTGTGGTATGCTGTACCTGATGTGGGAGCTTCAGGACTTTGTTTATATGCTTCGACTATTTCATTCCTATTCATTATGACATTTCTTTAGGGCATGTGTCGCCCCCTTCCTTAGACAGTTTCAGAGATTATGTTTACTCTATTTCTCATTTACTTTCATTTGGATGGTTAGCTACTGTTGTTTTGGTTTAGAGTTTTGAACTGGGATGTTTATCCAGTCTTATTTATTTCAGCATGTGATTCTGATGCAGTATTTGTATTAATTAATTGTGCGTGGATGTTTCATATTAAATTACTTGGTTTGGTAATTAAATGGTTATAAAAAAAATGTTTTGACACTTAGCTTAATTATATTAGGTGATTAAATAAGTTATTGCGTTTTCGACAGTGGTACTAAGAATGAACCAACCTAACATTCTGTTTTAAATTTTATAAAGGACTGATCACCAGATATTTAATTGGGCGGGGTATCACAGGTGGTATCAGAGCATCAGGTTCTAGTGTCCATTAGGATCAGTACCTCTTACTATGTCTTCAACTTTGCATCCTTTGATATAGAGCCCTATTTTTAGGATTGTTGTGATCTTATATTTTGCGGTTACGTCTTCAGCTATTTGAGATTTTGAAATAACTGTGGACTAATAATATTTTTTCTCGTCTCAGATGCCTCCTCGACGTACACCAAGAGACCGATAGGCCCAACCAGAACAGCCGACCATACAGGCACAGGGGACAATGAACGCAACAGAAGTTGCCGCGATTGTTGCATAAGCGGTAAATGCAGACTTAACGGTGGTGCAGCAGGCCCCACCTCAGGTTCAGGCAGTAGCACCAGTTCCAGTGCATCCGTTTCCACTGCATGGGAGAGATTTAGAGAGTCATTTTAGAGGGCTTATCCCCCAGAGTTCTTGGGCAGTTCAGATGTGGTTACCGTGAGTCAGTGGAAGAAGGACATACAGTGGCATCTTCGCATGTATGAGTGCATAGAGGTTTAAAGTAAGGTTTTGGCTACCTTCAAGATTAGAGTGGAAGCCTTACAGTGGTGGGAATCCACTACTACTACCAAGGAGCGAGATGTGATGACTATCTACGATTTCTGGGTGCGGTTTGACCGCAAGTATTTTCCTTTCGCCGTCAAGACTGAGATGAGACGGAGACTTTTAAACCTCACCCAGGAAGGGAAGACCGTTGCAAAATACGAAGAAGAGTTTACACGCTTGACAAACATGGTACCGAAAGAGGTGCCTACTAAGGAGAAGAGCATTCAGATGTTCATGGATGGCTTGACTTGGAAGTTACGGCAACATTTATTGGGTAACCTTTCTCTACACTCATATACCGACGTTCTGAATGTAGCTTTATTGCATTGTCAGGACAATCACTTTCATGCTAAGGGAAGTAAGCGAGGGGGAGATCTCAACCAGTTGGGAAAGACAGGGGAAGGTAATGCCAGTGGAGTACCAGTTGAGCAGAGTTAGAGGTAGGGTTCCCAGCAGGGGGAGTCTGCTAAGAGGTTCCGTTCTGGAGGGTTCAGGCATGGTCATGGGGATTGGAGATAGGGCCACCAAGGCCAGCCACATGGCCAGCAACAGGGCCAACCACAAAATCAACATCAGGGTCAACAGCAGGGAGGACAACAGGGACAGTAGGGCCAAGGTAGAGGTGGTAACGACCAACCGGGCCGAGGATACCAGGGGCAGAGAGGAGGAAACTTCATTGGGAAATGTTATACTTGTGGCAAGACTGTCCATAAGAAACAGGAGTGCCCGGATAGGGATAGAGTTCCTCGATAGCAGGGTGCTCACCAGGAGCCCGAGAGACCCATTTTTCCCGCCACCCTACCAGCGTCGGCTCTAGTTCCAGCTTTACCCGCAGTTCCAATGCAGTAGGGACAGTTGCAGTATGGATGTGTCTATAAAGTCCACCAGCCCGCAGTTCCACAGGCACCGCCTGTAGTGGAGGGTAAGTTTTCTATCCATGGAACTTTGGGTCGCATCTTATTTGACACGGGAGCATCGCACTCTTTTATAGCCACTAGCTTTGCAAAGGCCATAAGGTTGTTAAGCACGGCAGAGAGTACAGTGACTTGTGTAGACTCACCACTTGGTAATGGGTCATTGATTTTCTTTATATTCCGGGGAGTAGGCATAGAAATTGGCAGTTTAATCTTACCGGCTGATATGCTAGTATTAGATATGTTCGAGTACAACGCCATTATTGGTTTGGATTGGTTAGTCGAGTATAGGGCTATGATTGATTGCTTCAGTAGGAGTATTGTGTTCGCCATTCCAGGTCAGGAGATGTTCTTAGTGGCGATGCCTCGCTCGGAGGGAGGGTCGTCCACTCACTTATTTTATATAGAGGATGAGACCTCTGCAGTCATAGTTCCACTCGATTTGATTCCGGTCGTCTACGAGTTTACTGATGTATTTCAGGATACACCAGGGTTACCTTCGAGTAGGGAGATCGAATTTATGATAGACTTAGCACCAGGCACTCGTCCGGTAGCACGTGCACCTTATCGTATGGCTCCGGCAGAGATGAGGGAGCTACAGGATCAGATAGAACAGTTGTTGGGATAGGGCTCCATCCGTAGGAGTACCTCACCTTGGGGTTCCCCAGTTCTATTTGTAAAGAAAAGCGATGGATCCCTACGGCTTTGTATTGATTATCGGGAGATTAATAAAGTCACGATATGGAATAAGTATCCGTTGCCTCGGATCAATGACTTGTTTGATCAGCTGAGATGAGCGGCCCACTTCTCGAAGATAGATTTGAGATCCGGATACCATCAGCTACGCATCAGGGAGCAGGACGTGGACAAAACTTCTTTTCTGACGAGGTATGGATCGTTCGAATTCAGGGTTATGCCATTTGGGCTAACTATTGCCCCAGCAGTATTCATGGACTTAATGAACAGAGTATTCAGATAATTCCTAGATCAAATTGTCATTGTCTTCATAGATGACATCTTGATTTATTTCCGCACTGAAGAGGAACATGCTAAGCATTTGCGTATGGTTATACAGACCTGACGAAAGCATGAGTTGTATGCCAAATACGAGAAGTGTGAGTTTTTGTAGCGAGAAGAACAGTTTTTGGGACACATTGTATCAGAAAAAGGAGTATCTGTAGACCCTAGTAAGGTGTCAGCGGTGAGGGAGTGGGGACAGCCCATGACACCGACAGAGGTGCGGAGTTTTCTGGGGTTAGCCAGATACTACAGACGATTTATTTGGGGATTCTCGAAGATTGCGAGTCCGATGACAAATTTGACTCGAAAGGGCGTACCGTTTGTTTGGGACGATGCATATTAGTTGGCATTTGATGAGATGAAGGACAAGTTAACTTCAACATCCATTCTATAACTTCCCAGAGCGGGAGTGGAATACCTAGTTTATACCGACGCATCATTACAGGGGCTTGGGGGAGTACTCCAGCAAGAGGAGAAGGCCATAGCTTTTGCTTCCCGAAAGCTTAAGCCTCATGAAAAGAATTACCCCACCCACGACTTAGAGCTGGCAGCAGTTGTGTTTGCGCTTCGTATTTAGAGGCATTACTTATTGGGAGAACAGTTTCGCTTATTTACAGACCACAAGTCATTACAGTACTTGTTCACACAGAAGGAGTTGAATATACATCAACGCCGGTGACTTGAGTTTGTAAAAGATTACCAGTTCAAAATACACTATCACCCGGGAAAGGCTAATGTGGTTGCTGATGCATTGAGCCGCAGGCCGGTCGATGAGACGGCCGAGGTGTGGAAAGCTAAATGGAACGAATTGGGACATCAGGATGCTGTGGCCCGGTCATTCATGTCGGCGATGACAGTTACACCTCAGATCATTACGGAAATAGTACAGGCATAGGCAGCAAATTCGTTCTGTCAAGATCGGGTTAGGCAGCTTTTGGACGGGCGAGCCGAGTCTTATTCAGTAAGTTCTGAGGGTGGTTTGAGCTTCAATGGGAGGCTCGTTGTTCCAGAGGGGGAGGACCTTCGATATGCAGTAATGACGGAGGTCGCATGGGTCCCAATTTGCGGTACATCCCGGTGGGGACAAAATGTACCAGGATATGAGGCGGCAGTATTGGTGGAGCGGGATGAAAAAGGATATCGCAGAGTTCGTATCCAAGTGTTCCACTTGTCAGCTAGTGAAAGTGGACCATCGGAGACCACCATGTTTACTCCAGCCATTGGATATTCCTACCTAGAAATGGGAGGGAATTTCTATGGATTTTATCATCGGGTTGCCCACTTCGCAAAGGGGGCATGATTCTATATGGATTATTGTAGATCAATTGACGAAGGTAGCCCACTTCCTGCCCGTCAGGACAGACTATACAGTGGGACAGTATGCTCAGTTATTTATTGCATAGATAGTGAGATTGCATGGTGTACCTCTTAACATCGTGTCAGATAGAGACAAGACATTTGTATCTCATTTTTGGGAAATCTTCCAGGAATCTATGGGTACCGAGTTGCGGTTGAGTATAGCATATCACCCGCAGACCGATGGGCAGACTGAACGCACTAATCAGATGCTCGAGGACATGTTGCGCATGTGTATCCTTGATTTCGGGGGAGGTTAGGAGCAGTATCTTCCACTGGTAGAGTTTGCTTATAACAACTCCTATCAATTTACGATTGGCATGGCCCCGTTCGAAGCATTGTATGGTACACCTTGTCGTTCCCCAGTTTGCTGGCTAGAGGTAGGAGACAACAAGCTACTCGGGCCAGAAGTAATTCAGGATACGTCGAGCAGGATCGAAATGATTCGAAATCGCTTACGGGTAGCCCAGGACAGGCAAAAAAGCTACGCCGATGCAAAAAGGTTCTTCCGTGAGTTCGCAATGGGAGATCGGGTTTTGTTGAGAGTATCTCTGATGAAGGGAGTAATGAGATTTAGGAAGAAAGGGAAGTTGGCTCCGAGATATGTGGGACCATTTCCTATTATAGAAAGGGTCGGACCAGTGGCATACAGATTGGGGTTACCAGAGCACTTGCATCGTATCCATGATGTGTTCCACATTTCGTCACTGAAGCGATACCTTCGAGATGAGTTGGCACACACTCACATTGCGATTGAGGAGATTGAACTACAGACAGATAGTTCATATGAGGAGAGACCGGTAGCTATTCTAGATTATAGTGAGAGGAGGGTAAGGTCAAAGGTAGTTCCACTTGTTCGGGTGCAGTGGCAGCATCACAATGTGGACGAGTCTACTTGGGAGTGTGAGGCGGATATGCGTGAGAAATATCCAGATTTATTCATACCAGGTATGCCTTATTTTTCCGAATTTCGGGACGAAATTACTCTATTAGGGGGGAAGTATGTAATACCCCACATTTTTTATGATTTAAATAATTAAGGGATTATTTATTACAACGGGATTAATTAAATTTAAATGTGAAGAATTAAATTGTTAATTAATCCGGATCCAATAAAAATAAATATTAACTAGCGTACTAAGGGTTAATACTTATTAGTTTAATATTACTGTGCGATATGTAATATGGAACTATACACTTTCATAAATTGTCGAGAGATAATAATACGACAGTTTAGTAAATTAAGTCAGACGCGCGTGTGAGTTGTGTCGGGACTAAATTGGTGGAATAAATATATCAATTATTTTTAGTAACTCGTATGATGATTTTGAGTGTATCGTTGAGTTCGGAAGGGTCGAGATAGTCAAAATAGTATACTCGGGTGTTTAGTTTGGGTCCCGGGGCAATTTTAGGCCTAACCGGCACCCCAAAAGGGCATTATGGTAAATGGGATTTTTAGGCCTAATTAATGGCCGAAAATTAGGACTTAATTTATCAGCCAAAACATTTGCATTAGGGTTAGAAAGCTGGAGAAAGCAAGAACGGCCATAGGAAGTGTGAGGGAAAACTTTTGCTAAGAGAAGAGGGCTAAATCGACATCACCGTGCACAACCACCACCACCACCGTGTAGATCGGGACGAGGGGAACACACCTATACCAACAACATCCAGAAATCAGACTACTCACTCAAGGCAAGTGTTTATAACTTGCTGTATTTCGGTATTAATTTGATTCATGTTAGTGTAGGGTTGTTAGGATTATGTTATAGGTTATCAAAATGGTGAAATTGATGAACTTGAATGTAGAAATAAGTTCTGTGATTTATTAGATTGAAGCCCTTAATGTATGAAGACTGGAAATCACATTTTAAGGAAATGATATGTAGAACAAATTTGGAAATAATGGCTTCTTGAACATGTGTTGGAAGAACTAGGGTTTTGATAAAATTAAATTGGGGATTTCACGTTTTATGAACGATTCGTAATAAATTGATGATTCTAGGATGTTAGAAATCATGTGTTATTGATGGGGTTCGATGTAGAACTATTTATTTGGAGTTTGGGGTGTTGATTGAGAAGATTTGAGGTTAAAAAGGTGGAAAATGTTGAAAAACCAAGGTAGGGGACGAACAGAAAATTCTAGCGTGAAGTCATTCGAAGTCATTCGAGCGAGATTGCTATCTCGCGCGAAGTCATTCGAGCGACATGTGGCAGTCGATCAAACGACTTTCCACCTCGTTCGAGCGACATAGTGGAATTTCAGAAATTTCTTTTAGGACCCAGTTTTGAGTTTATCAGTTCAGAAATGAGAGAACTATTTTCCAAATAATAAACTTATGTAAGGCAGGATTTCGAAAGAAGTATGGGGAACTAAATACTTTAATAAACTCAGTACGGAGAGAACACACCGTAGAGATTACGAGAGGGACAATAATCCAAATAACTAGTGAGGAATGTTTAGATCAATATGCATTAGAGAATCATATATGTAGGTGAGGGAAAATACCTATCTATTATAATAGGATGTGTGTATACCTATTATGTATTGTTATTATTAAAGACACTAATGGGTGATAACCCGGGGGTGTGAAAATCTTGTATTATAAGTGTACTAATGGGTGATAACCCGGGGGTACAAAAGCATATAGTAAGTGTACTAATGGGTGATAACCCATGGGTACAAGATTATCAAAATAAGTGTACTAAAGGGTGATAACCCAGGGGTACAGTATGTTGAATAGGTGCACTAATGTGATATAGCCGGGGATGCAGTATCATGTTATATATATATATTGGGAAGAAGTGACTATATGTATATATGTATGAGAATCGTAAATTAATCTAGTGGGAATGTTATTGAATGTGGGAATGGAAATTTGTTAAGAAAATTCTAATCGAATATTTGACTTATTATGGAAACGAAAAATGTATTAATTAGCTTTTCAATATAGGCTAATTGGTTAACGTATTGTATGGGCGATACGGGCGTAATCATAGTAAGGGTAAATACTATTAGGATGGATTCAGACTAGTTATATTGGGAGGTATAGCTAAGGATAAAATTTAGATGCGTGTTAGGCGTGGACATTAGAAGAGGGGTGAGAATCTCAAGAGAGAGTTCGAACTAACATGTACTTAATACTTTCTTTACTGCAACTTTTAAATACTTGCTTAAACAAATATTTTTACACATCGGGCTCTGACTTGTTTCTTGCATCTTCTCTCTCTCTTGCTATATATATGTATTATATCAGGTGCTCAGCCGTATTGACATCATGCTTAGAGTTTCGGATTGCGTGGTATGCTATAGCTGATGTGGGATCTACATGACTTTCTTTAGACGCTTAGACTATTTCATTCCTATTCGTTATGACATTTATTTAGGGCATGTGTCGCCCCTTCCTTAGACAGTTTCAGAGATTATGTTTACTCTATTTCTCGTTTACTTTCATCTGGATTGTTGGCTACTGTTGTTTTGGTTTAGAGTTTTGAACTGGGATGTTTATCCAGTCTTATTTATTTCAGCATGTGATTCTGATGCAGTATTTGTATTAATTAATTGTGCGTGGATGTTTCATATTAAATTACTTGGTTTGGTAATTAAATGGTTATAATAAAATGTTTTGACACTTAGCTTAATTATATTAGGTGATTAAATAAGTTATTGCATTTTCGATAGTGGTGCTAAGAATGAACCAACCGAACATTCTGTTTTAAATTTTAGAAAGGACTGATCACCCGATATTTAATTGGGTGGGGTGTCACAGCAGAGAGAGATAAGTTTTAGTTTGGAGGTAGTAGAAGACATAAACTACTAAACAAATGTAAAAATATAAAATTTAATATTACCACTAGTCTAAACGAGGTGTGGCCATCCTTTATAATCTTCCACCCTCTCTCTTTGGCCCAATACGATTTTGGGGGAGGGGGGAGAAAGAAAAGGTCCTGCGCCCCTCACTACATCATGGGGCGATTTGGCCGTCATCAATATTAGGGTGATGTAAAGAGATAGAGTCGCCAACATATTTTGCACAAAACAGGCGAAAGAACATGTTGCTGCCTTGAGAGAGTGGCATCAAAGACAAACTGATGCTTGCAAAACTAATAGTTCAGAGGCTCGGGGACTGTGTTACGAAATGTAAAGGTGTTAGGAACACGTCCGTCCCTTTCAGTCTCTCATGAGCTTATGTTACTATTTTCCTTAATTTCTCCGTGAAGTGTGGGTGCGTGCATGTATAAATGGAGATCAGAATCACCCAACTCGGATCATGGAAAAGATGGAGTGAGGTCATCCATAGGATTGTTTCCAAAATAATAATTAGAAAATATGATGTGTTGGCTTATCGAAATATTGATCGTTATGATGAGACGATAATATATGTTTGATAAGACGCAAGTATGAATCACAAGTATTATATATATGAATAATATATGGATAAAATAAAAAAAGATGAAAGTAGGAAAATAGGACTCGAGTCTTGAGTTTAAGCCCAAAACGCGTACGTAGACTATAAAGGCATCAACGTCCATGTAGTTCGCATGCGGCACAAGGGTGAGGCTTATCCCATAAATTCAAACGGGAGTTGATTATATATGTGTGTGTAGAAAATATATTTTTAGTTTTGAGAAAATGTGTTAAGGAATCTCGTCGAAATTTATAAGTGTAATCCTCCTATTATTGGTTTTGGCTTTTTTTATAGAAAATATATTATGGGTAATATAACTAATAAAAGATGAGGTATTAATGTGTATGATCTAAAGTAAAAGCTAAATTGAGAATTTATATAACTAATACGAAATAAAGAAATTTAATGAGAGAATGATGTTTGGACCTTTTTTGGAGACTAGGAGATTGCCCTTGATCCTTGATGAGCTTCCTTGCAAGTAGGAATGAATGTAGGATGAGAGAGAAGGAGATTTTTGATTAATTTTGTTAGAGAATGATGGGAATGAAAGGTGGAAAGAAATTTCACACAAGGTAACTTCGCTGATTGCCAAAGAATATTGATGAGATCAATTATATTAATGTATATGGAGTGCCTCTCGAAGTGAGATCATGATCTCCTTATATAGGGTAGGGGGACTACCGATCGGCATATTTCTTTCCCTGCTAATCGACAAGTAACCCAAGACACAATACCGATAGTAAGTGCAAATTTTATGAAAAATGATCATAAAACGTAGTTCGTAATTCTTAATTATGCACGGTAATATCATTAGAAATGTAATTCAGAGAAATTTGGGAATCCTCGGGCCACAACCGGGTTCGGGAGTTGACATTGGGGCAAACGGGGTTTGGAAGTGCCCGTCGGTCATTTGGATTAAAGATCATTTGACGACGATGGATCGTTCATTCAAACCGTAAGTCCGAATCAAGCATGGGGTGGATCGTTGTAAAGTTTATGCGATGTAATTAGATGTTACAAAGAGCTTGGCTCGGTTTGGAGAGTTAAATTTGGTAAAATAGGGCCCGAAAATGCCCGGTGACCTTTCAGATTAAAACAAATCATTCGTCCATACAATAAGGCTAATTTGTGCACGGGGTAGACTGTTGAAAAGAGTATTCAATGACCTTTGAAGATTCATTCAGTCTCATTCGAACTGAAGAGTTGACTTTGGTAAAAAGGAGCCTGAGAAGGCCCGATGGCCTCCAAATCAATTTTTAGGAGAAAATGGATTGTTCCTCTAAATGACTATGTCATTTCATGCATTAGGAGAATTCATGGAGCTTTCGCTCTAACGATGAAGTTAATTGGGGTCAAATCGGGGCCCGAGAGTGCCCGATGGCCCCTAGATCGATCTTCAATAGTAAAGTGGTCCATTTGTCCAAATAGTTATGCCGTTTCATGCATAGGGTGGACAGTTGGAATGGGAATTTAGATCCCTTCTAAGATTCATTAAGCTTTCGCTCTAATGATGGAGTTGACTGGAGTCAAACGGGGCCCCAGAGTGACCAATGGTCAATTCTGAGGACTAATGGTGGAAACGACAAATTTTGAGGGTCGAGGTCAAATATGAGGACCTTAAGTTGGAAGAGACCAATTTTGATGGTCGAGGTCAATTCTGAGGACCTTAAGTTGGGAAAGACCAATTCTTAGGGTCGAGATCAATTCTAAGGGTCAAGGTCAATTCTGAGAACCTTAAGTGGGAGCAACCAATTCTTAGGGTCAAGGTCAATTATAAGGACCTTAAGTGGGAGAGACCAATTCAAAGGGTCGAGGTCAACTATGAGGACCTTAAGTTGGGAGAGACCAATTCAGAGATTCGAGGTCAATTATATGAACCTTAAGTTAGGATAGACCAATTCTGAGGGTCGAGGTCAATTCTGAGGACCTTAAGTAGGAGATACTAATTCTGAGGGTTGAGGTCAATTCTGAGGACCTTAAGTTGGGAGCGACCAATTCTGAGGATCGAGGTCAATTCTTAGGACCTTAAGTAGAGGCGACCAATTATGCGGGTCGAGGTCAATTATAAGGACCATAAGTAGGGAGCGACCAAATCAATTATGAGGACCTTAAGTTGGAGAGATTAATTCTAAGGGTGGAGGTCAATTTTGAGGACCTTAAGTGGAGGCGTGGGAATTATTTCTCCTGGGTAATTTTAAATTTACTTTTTTTGGAGACTTTATTAGGGAAGATACATCTATCTAGGGATTATGTCTTTTGAGAAGAGGTAAAAATCTTAGTCTGGAAATAATACTTTGGCAAACGGTTAATAACTTGAGGTTTTAGGATTTTATTGAGGAACGTGTTATTGGGGAGAGATGTCATGTTTGAGCTTCTGGCTCTGCTTTGGGGGAATTGGATTTTTTCTAGAAAAGAGTTTTATTTAGGAATTCCAACTGTGGAAATGGGTAGCTCTGCTGAGGAAGCATTTGATTATTGTTGAGTGCGAGTTTTTTAAGATTCCGCTAAGGAGTGAGACTTTAGGACGCGAGTGTGCATAATTTCTTAGTTTTCTTGGGATTTGTGATCTTGAAAAATGGTTTTCTCAGTGAAGAAATGTTCCATTATTTATATGATAATTTTAAGAATTTTTTAGGAAATTTTTGGAATTTTCTAGCATTTTCTGGGACTTTTTGTAGGAAAATTTTAGGGGATTAATGATCGGCATGTTTTAGGGGTTGACAACCGGTAGTGGCCTGATCTTTTAGGTTACACTGGGAAAGGAAAGGGACAGTGAAAATCGGTGGGGGTTATGGGAATGTCGATCGACATGACTTCATTTTTCATAGCTTCTAACTTTTCTATCTTTTGATACTCTCTTCTTCTCTCTTATCCTGTGTTCTTTCCTGATTGGATCCTTGAAAAATGGGTGATTTCTCAAGTAGCGAGACCCACATGGTGCGGCTGGGCATTGACGATTGGGTGAATCTGGAGTGGCAAGAAAGGGTCCCTTGGCTTTGGGCAATGAGAATGCTTTCGACTTGTTTGAGCCTGTTATTGATGGCTATTTTCTTCTGCATGAGCCTTCCCACCACCGGTCATCTAGGGTGATGAATCCTAATGTCTATGTAAGTACTGCATGACTTTTGAAATTCTTTTTATTTTTCTCATTTTCTTATTTCCTTGAATTTTGATAAAAGGTTTCTCTTCTGTTTTGTCAGACTGACATTGCTACAATGAGTCTCCTTTCCCCTAGGATGATGGGATTTAGGGATGTGTGGGATCACATTCCTACGGGGGTACATTTGATAGTTTCTTCTGTAGATTTTGGTCGTTTGGCATTTGCGTTGGATGAGACACTGCGTTCTACGATCGTTTTATACGCATTGGGGGAGAGGTGGTAGGACACTACCCACACCATATACTTGGGATTTGGAGAGATGATGGTGACTCCCATTGATGTCCAGCAGCTATAAGTGATGACTACGAGGGTCAAAGATAGAGGTGGACTGGTCTCTGAGGGTGATACTCGTGGTAGTGAATGCAGCACTGGGCGATGTGGGCCTAATAGTCTCAGGGGACTCGATCCATATTTCTCTTCTTTAGGAGGTTTTGCTGAGTCAGCAGATCAACGAGATCGACGGGCTACAGGTCCAACAGATGGCCTGCTTATTTATTCTTTGTTGTTGGGAGGATTTTTGGTGGCGTCGAGCGGTGATGTCGCCCACTTATGGTTTTTATCATACTTGAAGGTATTTTCTAATATCCCACTTTTTTGACTGGGTGTGCCTGACTTTGGTGACCCTTTATTCTTCTTTGGATTCTTTCATCCACCAATAGACTTTTACTAGATCCAGGTATCTTCTAGAGGTATTTTTCTTTTTACATTTTTCCTTTATGCATTTTTTTCATTTCCTTTTCGATTTCTTCTAATTTACGACTCTTGTCTTTTTACAGACGTGATTTTATGAGGTGATCAGGTTCAATGCCCGTTTGATTGGTTTTCATGATGAGTTGGTGGGTAACTTATGTCGGATGTACCGGTGGTGGAAGTCCAATTGAGGTTCGAAGAAGTCTCTCTCCTTGTCGGCAGTACGTCAGGTCTTGAATGTCCTAACGAGTGACCAAGTTATTTCTTTTTTTCTCTTTTGAATCCTTTTCTTTGGCGGTCTCTTTTCTTGAGAAAGTATTGAATTTATTTTAAAAACTACAGGTGACCTTCTATCCCTGAGGGACGTCCATCCAAAACACGTGGGTGAGTGCAATGAATGCGCAGATGTGCCGACTACTGGCGCATGAGTTTGTCTACTCCTGTTATCTAAGAGATAGAATAGTCCAACAGATCATAGAGGATGAAGTGGCGGTCTCACCATTTATTCCCCTACGATATATGAGGTGGGATCGAGAGATGTTGGAGGATCCCATAGTGGTGAGGATGATTGGTGAGCCCTATTTGTCGTATACGTATAAGATGGCGACTTACGACTATCTCGACTTTGTGATGAGTTGGTTGATGCCATCATGCATCTATGACGTGGTGAATATGCCTCTGCCTCCTACTACTTCAGGAAGGGGTACGAGTCGATCGGTGGGGTTTTCCCACAGCACTACCTGGCTTAGGGACATTCGATCATGGGTGTCTTCTACAGTGGCTCTTGTTTGAGATTCGATCTCAATTATTTCTTGTCTTGTGTTGTCTGCTTCTTCTGAGGAGGGATCTGGATTAGGTTGCAGAGGCTCCTTAGCTCGTTGTTTGGGGAAGCATGCGCGTAGCAGGGATGAGGGACCTTGTGGGGAGAGAGAGAGAGAGAGAGAGCGAGAGAGTTTGGTTTCAAGCCGAGTCTAATTGTTTTTCTTCTTTTTCAGCAAAAAATGTAATGATGGCAATATATACATGAAATGAATGGGGATTTTATTTATTTATCTTTGCTTTGAATGACTTAATCTACATGAACTTTTTTACTTTACTGCTGAGACCGTAAAAAGGATTAGAATTACTCAAGAAAAAAATTATTTTGAGATGGGATGAGTAAAAATATAGGAAGAAAAATCCTGAATTCCTGGAAATAAAGATTATTTTTTTGAGTTTTTTTTATTTTGACAAAAAAGGAAAGATGGAATTTTCAAAAAATAGGGGGATGCCGATCAGCATGTCCCTTGTCTTGACTATCGACAGGTCAGTCCAATTAAATCACCCGAAAACTTTGATTGCACTTTCTTCAGCTACTAGTACTTCTGGGGTAGTCTTTTATTCGATTTTTTCACTATTTGTTTTAAGCCAAATTTTTTTAAGTATAAAAGGGGGTAAGGTGGTGAGGTTTCTTCACCCATTAACTTTTTCTTTCTCTTGCTTATTTCTTCCTATGTGTTATTATTTCCAAAATGGCCCTTCCAATAAGTGCAGAATTTGCCTCTTATCTCAAGAATTTAGAGGATAAGGTTCATACAATTAGACTATAACGCCTATAACCTGCATCGAGTCTCTTTGCAGTGCATCTGGACCATTTACTGGAACATGATGACGGTGGTAGCACAATTCTGGTACCATGAGGATCATGTTTTCCATTTTGTCTTGGATGAGATATTCCCTATCTATGAGGAGTTGTCTACTATGTTGGGGGTAAATCCCAGCGTGACGGTGTTCATGACTGAATTCTCTCGATCTCCTCGAGCATTATCGGCAGAATTTCTCCACATTTATCCTTCGACGGCTTGGTCATTGGTCACTGGAGGAATGATCTACTTCCAAGTTGTGTTGTATTTCGTGCGTCTACGGGATGCCAATGATGCAGACTATGCTGGAGTAGTTGCCCTCGGCTTAACTTCAAAGCTATTACTGCTGATCGGGGACCTCTGGGTGGATCGTCAACTTGCTGCCATTACTGCGTGGATATCATATCATCGTAATCTTGTGGAGGTAATGCTGGTGGAGACCCTAAACGACCTAGAAGCTTGTAGGGAAGGTTGTTTTGATTTTCTGAGATGTACCCCGGGTATGTTATTCATGTGGCTATCTAAGAGATTTTATTTGGCAGTCCCCCCTGAATATCCATTGGCGGTTATGCTGAATTCCTACACCCCGTATTTCATTAGATTTAACCCAACCATAGAGAACTGGATAAACTTCTTTGTGGAGCATGGAGCTTGATGTCTGCGCTGGTTAGTGCCTTGGTGGGAGGAGTTACAGCACATTCTAGAACTGGGGGAAATTGGTATGTTCGGTTAGTTGGTCTCTAACAAACTTCATTATATTTCCCATGGAGAATCCTTCATCAAATCGGATAGGAGCAAATTGTGCCTTCCCATGCCCTGAACTTATTTCCTGTAGTAGATTATACTGAAAGCATATGATTGGGATCTTTGTAGGAGAGTCATTTTCCATTAACCCGTCCTTCCCAGTCTGTTGGAGGGGTTTGGCTCATTTTTAGGGACGACAAGAAATGGATGTGGAAGAGGGCAGTGGCTAAAATCTTGGCAGAGGAGACCAGGCAGAGCTGGTTTGCCATGATTGACATTATGGAGAGGGCGTAGTGGTTTTCTCTAGACTGGTCTGGGCATACCGTTCCATGGAGCGTCTTCAGCATACCATCCAAGCAGGAGAGGTTTGAGGACTTCAAGATGATGATGGGTCTGGATCTCATGGTTGCTTCAGCTAGGGTCTTTTATGAAGCTGGTGATTATTTGTGAAGATTTTACGATGGTTATGTGGTTGTTGTGGGAATAAATTTGAGAAGGATTTCTTAGTTTATTTAGGAATAGTTTGGCTTGATTTGTTTTTAGGAAAGTTAGGTTGGTGGGGGAAGTTGTTTCACTCCTTACATTAATATTTTCTATAATCATACCGGATTTTCCGGTAATGGAATAAAAAAGGATTTTAATATATTATCGTGCCTCTTCATGAGTTTTACATCTGAATTATATATACAAATCGCTAAGGCAAAAATAATACTTTTGTTCATGTAAATGATAAAATGAACTGTCATTCTCGAAGGTAACAAAAGAATAGCATTTTGTGAAAAAAGAAGGGGATCGTGCCCATGTAAGGCGTATGAGTTGCGTACGTACCTCTGGGGGTTTTAAAAAAATTGAGTTTCTTTTTTCAGAGGAAAAGATTTTTTTAGAGGATCAGGCCGCACGTAGTCCTAAGTATAGGGAAATGAAGAATTTTTTTTAGAATAAATGGGCGATGAGAGGAGTCATAGCGCGCTGAGATTTCGAACTAGGGGTAGAATTTCTTGAGACATTAGAGGATGACTGGACGATCTATATAATCTTCATCAAGGTCAGTGAGCATAGCGGTGCCACCATACAGTATCTTTTTCACGATGTAGGGGCAACTCCAGTTTTCCATGAATTTCCCTCTAGGGCCCGAGATAGGTTCTATGATTTCTTTAAGAGATAAATCCCCTTCATGGGGACACGGTACTTAAGTTCCTGTTAAAAGATAACGCTATCTGGTGATGGTATTCTTGTTTATGATATAGAGACTTTAGCCTCCTTTCATCCAAGAGCGATAACTCGTCAAGTTGGCTCTAATGCTAGTCTTCTTTGTTGACTTTGCTTTCAAGCGTGGCACATAGTGAAGGTATTTCGAGTTCAATGGGTAGGACTACTTCCATTATGTATACCATAGAGTAAGGGGTAGCTCCAATAAATGCTCGAACTGATTTGTGGAGCCCCAAAGGGAGTAAAGGATCCGATCGACCCAATCTCGACAACTCTCAGTCATCTTGATGATGATTGCTTTGAGGTTATTATTAGCGGCTTCAACAACACTATTGGTTTATGATCGGTATGGAGAATATTTTTGTCTCTGAATTCCATACTCGTTTACCAATTCTATGAATTCTTCCTTGAAATGTAACCCATTTTGTAACTACCCCGTGCAGGCCATATCGGCAGATAATATTCTTTTGGATGAACTTGGATACCATTTTAGCATTAAATATTGCGTATGACTCAGTTTGACCCATTTGGTGAAGTAATTAATGACAACCAAGATAAACTCGTGCCCAATAGAGTCTTTGGGTGTGACTTTTCCTATGATATCGATGCCCCATGTGGATAACGTCCAGGGAGAGGGCATGTTTTATAATTTCCACAAAAGCAAATGCTAGAGATTGGAAAATTATTGGCATTTAAGAGATCTCTAGACATAGGCGGTGCAATCCTGAACCATTGTAGTCCAATATTAAACCCATCGGATAATCTTCTTAGAAAGAATATTTCCATTCAAGTGGGGTTCGCATTTCCTGTTGTGGATCTTCTGAATTATTTCTTCATTGTCATCCCCTGCGATGAAGTGTAAGTGGGTTCAATCGAAGTTTCTCTTGAACAGTGCTTTATCGCAGACAATGTACTGGGCAGCCAGTTTATGAAGAGTTGCTCGATCTTTCTTATTGGCATTTTGGGGGTACCTACCATGATTGAGGAGGCACCAAATGTCATAATAAAAGCACTAGGACATATGGGAGTCCTCTTCTATGATGATCTCAATGTAGTAGAAGTTTGTTGGTTTATCTTGCTTTCGGACTATGAAGGGGGCCATCGTTATTCCCTATGGCATGTCGACCATAGAGGCTAAGGTAGCAAGGGAATCATCCAATTTTTTCCTTGCTCGGGTAAAGTAGTGGAAGGTGATATCTCAAAATTGGGGGGCGAGTTCCTCTAGGTAGGAGTGGAAGGGTAAGATCTTATCGTCTTTGACTTTCCATCTTTTAAGGGCATGGACAACGATGAGGGCTAAATCTCCGTAGACATATAGGCACTAGATTTCTTTCTTGAGAGCCACTTTGAGGCCTATGATGCATGTCTCATATTCGTTCATGTTGTTGGTACATGAAAAATCTATCTTGATGATAATGGGAATGTGAGAGTCATCAGGGGCGAACAAGAGTAACTCAATGTATTGTCATTTCTTGTTGTCAGTTCCCTCAAAGAACATTTCCCACTGGAGGTCTTCTTGAGAGGCGCAAGGATATTTTCATCTAGGAATTCAAACATCTAAACATCAACTTCTTTTATGGTATAGTATGCAAGGTATTGGGAGATAACACTCCCTTTCTTAGCTCTTTACGTTACATACACAATATCTGACTCATCTAGCAGCTTCAACCATTGGGCCGTTCGGCTAGACATGGTAGGTTTTTCAAGAAGGTGTTTCATAGGATCCATTAGGGATACAAGTCTAATGGGAAAATTGATCATATAGTGTCGTAATTTCTTAGTGACCTAGACAAGGGGACACATGCTTTCTCCAAGGAAGTGTAGTTGACTTCGTACCCGACCAACTTGTGACTGGCATAGTAGATGTCCCTTACTTTGAGGGATTCTTCAAGGTATTCGGCTATCAAAGCCCCAACTATGGTGTCTTTTACGATCAAGTATAGAAGTAAAGGGAGACCAGGCTACGGTGGCATGAGTAATAGAGGTCGGGTTAGATATTATTCTATTCAGTCAAAGTATTCTTCACAAGCTTCATTCTAGACTTTGGTAGAATCCTTACATACGATTTTGAAGATTGTTTCATATATAATATTCAACCGGACGATGAACCGACTGATATACTATATTTTTTTCCAAGAATCCCCGGTCTTACTTCTCCAATCGGGGTGGTGGCATTTCAAGTATGGCTTTCAGTTTGGTAGGATATTCTTATCCCCTTCTCGCTGACCATGAATCCTAAAAACTTTCCTTTGGTAATGCCAAAAACACATTTTTATGGGTTAAATCACATCTGGTATCGTCGTAGCCTTTCGAATAACTTTCGGAGAGTGGTAACATGACTTTCCCGAGTCTTAAACTTAATGATCATATCATGTACTTAGACCTCGACTTCTTTATGTATTAGAACATGCAAGATGGTTGTGGAAGCCCTTTGGTAGGTAGCCCCTCATTTTTTAGACGGAATGGCATAATTGTGTAACAGAATGTTCCCCAAGGGGTGATAAATGCAGTTTTTTCTTAATGATTAGGGTGCATTTTGATATGATTTTATCCAACAAACCTATCAACAAATTACTTGAGAGCGTGACTGGCCGTGTGGTCCATAATCATGTCAATATTAGGCCGTAAGCAATTATCCTTCACAGAGGCCTTATTCAAATCTCAGTAATCAACACACATGCAAAACTTTATTTTGTCATGGCTATAATTTTGGCTAACCTTGTTGGATATTCGATCACCCAAATGAATCCTACACTCAACTATTTGACCACCTCTTCTCTAACCTTAAGAGACTATTCAGTGTGGAGCTTTCATTATTTCTATTTAATCGGATTACATTCTAAGAGACTTGAAATCTCGTGTTGAGAAACTTTTGGATCAATGTTGGGTATGTCGTCATAGGACCATGCAAAGACATCTATAAATTCCTTCAGTAGTTCTTCGAGTTGCGCACGCTCATGCTCATCAAGGCTGGACCCTATCCTAATCTCGCCCAATTAACTACTAGAATCGAGATTGATAATAACAGTTTTGTTCTCATTAATTTAAACGTGGCTATGTTATTTATTATTAACCTTATTAAGATCAATTAAGAATTGTTCATTTGAAAAATCATCATCATCAATAGTTTGATTAGAATCAAGACAATTAATGTAAGGCACAATAAGATACTCAAAATCTTTGTTTGCTTCATTCTTGGGAAATATAATGTTGAGAACCTCATCGAAGGAGGTCTCGATTACATCATGATCATAATAAGGAAGAACAATAAAAGAAAAAGAAAAAGGTTAAACATATGGGTTGGTTTGTATCTCATCAGGCAGAACTAGTATAACATTCTAGACGAGGAGGGGTGTATTAGTAGTCTTGATCTAGATGGATGGTTCCGATGATGTAGCGCTTGAGTGGATCATGTAGAGTTCCAGTCCCAGTCCTGGCATGCAGTGCATATTCTTGAATATCTGTATTATATTGACATTTTCTTGAGGGTTTTGCTTTAGACAAACTCTGTCTTTAAAGTTATCCCCTTTTGGGAGAGAAAGTGGTTCAACTCGAAAACTAGATGGAAGCATGTCATTCGCCCCATACTGTATCTTTAGTACTGGCTTACTGGTGTTTGCATTCTCTATATTATCATCATCGCCCAAGATGGTGATGACCTTCCCCTTGGTGAAGTACTTTAGTTTTTAATGGAGAGAAGAGGATACCCCCTTGATGTTGTGAAGCCACGGTCGACCGAGAAATAGATAGAAACAAGATGGTATGTCGTTGACCTGAAACTCAGTAATAGGATTTATAGGGCCAACCCCTATTGTAATCTTCATGGATCCCATGACCTCTTGATGAGTGTTATTATATGCATGCACTATAGAAGAAGTTGGAGCAAGGTTGCTTACTTTTAAACCCAAGAAGTTGAAGATTCTTAACGGGCAAACATTGAGTGCTAACCTATTATCGACGAGTGAAAGCGGGACTGTATTCCCCATTACTTCAATAGAGATATTGAGAGCATAGTGACGATTATGACCAAACTTTTGGATTTTTTCTTCAGAGAAGGTGAGCATTCTAGTAGAGGTTAAGGCTTCGACCTGGTTCATGGCTTCTTCCTGAGTGGTGGAGGGAGAGACTATGGGCACAATAAGCAATTTTATCAAGGCATTTAGGTTCAACTGGGAAGACAAGAAGTGTCCTTATAAAGTGATGTTAGCTTGAGTTTTCTTTAACTAGTCGAGGATCTTGCTATCCTCGATGGTCATTTTTAGCATGGGGTCTTTTTCAGCAACGCCCTTTCATTCATCCGTCATTGTTGATTGAGGATTCAGACTCTCGTAATGCCTCCCAAATCTTGTCATGTGGTTCACAAAATAAGGGAAGAATATAAACATTATTTCTTTATCTATATCGGGCTATGCGGCCACTTTGTTGATCTTTTTTTAAGAGATCTTCAAACCATATCATCCCACATACACTGATCACTGGGCTAACCTTTTCCTATCTTGGCTCTTCATCTAAACTATTAAACTCGTCCCCCATTCGGTGGCAACGATGTCATCCTTCAATGAAAATTCAATGCGTTATACAACCTCAACAGTTTCTTCATATAGATCCTCCCACTCAACGGGGAGATGAAGAAGTGAAGGGACTAATCGCCCCTGTACTTTTAAGGCATCAAGTAACTCGAATATACTGTAAATCTCATTAGTATATCGAAATAAGCCTAATATGATCTGAACTGCATCATCCAAATAGACTTCGTCAATGGGTACCACCCAATTATCCGACTCTCGAGCCCACTTCCAAGCATTCATGAATGGTGTGCTAAATTTCTTGCAGTCAATGATCATTTCTTAGGGAAATTTCATCCCAACTCTAGGAGCTGGTTCAGTACTAATGGTAATTCCATATCTTACCTTTCGAACCGGGTTCGAATATTAATGCATGCTCTTTTAAGAAATAACGGGGCCTAGTTAGTAAAATAAGTAGGGTGTAGGAGAAAATATAGGCAAACTTTAAGGGGTTTGGGAGAATATAAGAGTATAATGGGTTATTTAATGGGTACAATCTGGGTGGATAGGTCAAATTCTAGGTCTTTTTCTATGAAGATAACATTTGCATGATTTGGGAGTGGATTGTGAGTAGTGTTTGGCTGGTGGAGAAATAACACCCCGGTCAATCAGACCTTAGATTACATTCTAGATATGGGAAGTACTGATAGTGGTGTGGTCGACATTTTTATGGAAATCACAATGGGCATCCGGTTTGAAATTTTTGGGAATAGGGTTTGGTAATGGACGAGGGTCCAATGGCTTAATGAGATTTTGGGTCATTAGGGCTTAGTAGACTTTGGAGAGGGGAGCATGAAGCTCGGTGTATTCTTTTATGACAATGTTGGCATGATTTTCTATCACCTAAGAAGTAGCAGGCTCTGAGATGTTATTGATGGTTGAGACTATAGTAGGCTTCTCATATTTTCTTGGAGTAAACTGTCCAGATACCTTCTTTGGCTCAGATTCTGTCTTGGCAAGACATTATTCAATCTCCACTCCACTTTTCGGAGGGCTCGAAATGGGGGTAATACTATCCTCCCTTTGTTACTCAGATATCGGGTAATAAGTTTTTTTTTACAATACTAACTTGCTCCTCTTTGGAAGGCTGGTGGGTCATAGTGGTCGCTTTCTCATTCCACCTGGATATGAAATTACTTACAGTTTCTCCAAGATTCTACTTGAGAAGTTATAAATCACAGCGTGTAACCTCCAACTCCTCATTGCACATGTATTGTGACATGAATGGCAACATTCTCCTAACTGTGAATTTTTTATTCCTTGAGGGATAGGAACCAAGGCACCTAGGAGAGTCATGGCTCGGTGTTAACTTTGGAGGTGAATAATTGGGGGCCCACTACCCCTAAAATTCTCAATGTTAGGCATCTTGAACTTTTTTGGTAGCCTTGCTTTAGGGTAAGCAGACATATGGATGCAATCCATGTAGTTTTTGAAGATTCGAACATAGTCAAACTTCTTGATCAACAGCTTAAGTTCCTTCTTAACCTTGTTCAACTCTTATTCCTTCGAATCAGTAGGCACTGGCAGATTAGCCCCTAGATGGACAAGATTCGACATAGGAAGCAAAGCTGGTGGTGTCCCATTCGTAGGAGGGGCACGTGGAGTGTTGATGATACTCTTTCGAAATCCAAATAAGCTTAGAAGTGGGCATTCCCATAGCACTAGGAACGAGGACCTTAGACTCCTCGATAACTATGATTCAGTTTTATTGCATCTCATGAACCTTAGTTTGAAGGTTGTCAATCTTGGTGGTAAGTTAGACTAAAACCGTCATAAAATCAAGATGCACATTGAGTGCTTGGTCTGCATTCTCCTTGGAAAGTTGGTGAAGGTGGATTCGAACTCTGAGGAAGTAGCAGGAAAATTGACGGAGCTTAGGAATGGTTCAAAGAAAGATCGAACCCAATAGGGAGCCAGTCCAATGGTCGGGTATGCAATCAACCTGAGAAGGAAAATGATTCAAATTTTGTTTTGAAGGAAAAGGGAAATAATCTTTTAGAAAAAAAGAGGAAAATGTTTTTAATAGTTTTTTGGAAAGAGGAAGACAAAATGTTTTTGGTATTTTGATCAAAGAGGAGGAAAAATGTTTTTGACACTTTGGTAAAGAAGGAGACGAAATGATAAAAGAGTCTCAACATGATTATTATTATGTTTATGTTTTGACTTGTACTAGGTTTACCTCATTGCAAAAAAACGAGGGATGGTACCTGAGCCTGGGAAAAATTGGGTTTGAAAAATATGTAAAACATGGTTTGACTTGTTGCTAGGCTCATGGACAAGATCGCATTTTGGAAAAAGACAAAATCACTCAAAACTTTGGGTGGCCTGCTGACCTGACCTTTCGGCAGAGGTTATGCATTTTGGAAAAAGACAAAATCGCTCAAAACCTAGGTTTGACACCTATATGAGGGTATGCAATTTTTGGGTTAGTGTAATGGTTACCCCTTTTGGCATGACTTCCATGATATACATATTCCTTTTGAGGTCAATAGGTACATGTGGACAAGCCATTTGATATACCCGAGTGAATTGCCTCACTATATACCTCGTGGGGATAATACGTGTGAGGGAAAATTCGATATACTTGACGTACATGAATGAGTTCCCTCCTACATAAATCCCATAAGGATTTAGATCAAGAGCTACAATGTGGGCGGAAACCGTTCGATATACGTTGAAGGTACTTATCCAATGGAAAGTTAGAGTCATATGGCTTAGGATAACTGCGACTTATCGGACCGGCACCCATTACAGAGTGACCCCATAGTACGATAAAAAATTTTAGTCAATATCCATACTCTTGTTATGTAGTTTTCAAAATGCATGATTCTTGATTAATATATTATGGAGAGAGTATTTTATTCATGATGAGCATTAATAAGGAGGAATGTACAAGTAAATCTTGCATGGAGCATGAATATTACACTAAACATAAATACGTGAGAGTGAGTGATCTGTGAATATATATAAGTGGGTGTGTCGTAGTGATCCTAAGCATGGATTAACTACAAGTGGTGTATGATAAGTGTGAGTGAGAATGGATATATACAAGTGTGATAAGTGGAGGTGTGTGCTAGTGATACCTAAGCATGGATATTCTAAGTGGCGTGTGAAGCATGTGAGTACAAGTGAACTTATACATAAGTGTAAGTACTGTGAGGTGTACATCGAGATTATTGACAAGTGTGTGAAGTGAAAAGTTACTGAGAGGTGATATAAACATGAGGTAGATATATACAAGAAGTAATAGAGGAGAAAAAAATATAGGACAAGACTAGTAAATGATGGTCCGACAAGCATGAACTATCTCTAAATGTATGAATGTGATGTAGACTTGAAATCTTGAATATCTTAAGCATACCTATACATATGAAATAGACAAACACCTAATGAAGTATGGAGGAACAAATGTTATAAACCAATATGAAAATCAAATCAAAATCATTTTTTTATGTGAGAAAAAAATGATATTAGTATGTAAACAATATCTAAATAAGGATATCAATTAAATATATCTAGATAATCACGTAAACAACCAGCTAATAATGATCAATAATATCAAACCCGTTGCAAGAAAATAGTAATCACACAAATGATTAAGCAATTTACGCAGGTGTGACTAAATGATCCAATGTAGAAAAATATCAAATCTGTTAAAGTAAACTGCATAAACAGAAACCAAAAGCAACCAACAGTACCAAAATATAACCAAATAAACCAGGGTACTAAAACAGCAGGAAAATAGAAAATCCATACTAGTCGCTCGAACGAAATATCTCCGTCGGTCAAACAACATGAGCTTCTCATTTGAAGGCTTGGCGCGACACTGAGTTGTCTCTCGAACGAGAAAACAAAATTCTCACACTCAGCGCAGAAAATCATACAATTTTTCGAAGTGAAAAAATTTCGTGAAAAAACTGACTCAAAGGGTCAGAAAACTGTAGAACAGTAGAAAAATAGTAGCGAAAACTACAAAAACAATATGAGTTACATACTAACATAGTAACGATGTGCTCAAACATGAACATGGAACTTATGGGCATGAACTAAAACAAATGAATCACAATTCCAACACATCGAAACGATAAAGAAACTCTAATTAATAGCTATAACTCATCAAACTTCATTTCAGCCATATGTAACAATTAAAGTGTGAGATTAATGAACGAAATAATCAAACTTGCACACAAATCCAGAATATTAACGATTCTATAAACAATATCATCATGATACGATTTTTCAATGTTAGGATTCGTGGTGAAAACCCGTTTAATTATTTATCCATCCAAACCCCCTAAAACATATCATATTTTTCTTTTGAATGAACATAAACTAATTTGGCCCATATTTGGCATATGATTATTTTTATTGCCTTTAATTTTTTTAGGCTCTTTTAAATGGTGACTTTCACGATGAGTCAATTTTACACTCTCGCAGCCCTTTCCCGTGAACAGTTATCATTTTTTAATTAAAATCCTCATGGTAAACGGTTCTTACATGCACACCTCCTCCTTATGTCTACTTACTAATAGATGACAAAATTGAGATAAGAACGTCTCACCAAACTCAAATATTCAAGAGATGTCAAACATTCATATAAACTCGTGAATGTGTGTAAAGATGGCATATATATAAAGTCGAATCCAAATGCATATCAACTTTGAAACAACCCCATGATACAATGGTTAAGATCATTCTAAGCATAAATAATTATGACCAAATGTCCTAGCCACATGGATAACGAAAGGATGGGGATCCAAGCACACCAATATGCAACATTAAACATGTAAACTCGAAAACAAATCAAAAATATTTTTGTTTTTTCAACACATTTTGACTTAAATAAAAGAAAAATCTTTTTGAATTTTTTCAAAAATGTTCTTAAAAACAAAATAATTTTGTATTTTTCAAATAAATAATACAAAAGATACACATGTCATAACACTAACAAGATTTAAATCATAATGCAAAGACTATCATATGACAAACATGGTAACACAATCATCCTTTATAAATAGCATGGGAAGAATCAAGTGAAACCAAATGAGAACCAATAAGTTTTAGTCCTAAAGCCGGTAAGTCCGATTTCCTAACCCAAGTAGGTATGACATGATGGGTGGAGGTTCTGAGAACCGAAACGTCTTTATTCCTAAACTTTCTACGAGCATTCCTAAGGTCATACGAGCATTCCTAAGACTTGACGAAGCCTATGTTTAGCCTCAGTCCATGTTCAGCCTATGTTCAGCCTCAGTCCATGACTCAACGGGTTTCAAACTAGTGACCTCACCCTCTCGTGTGGCTGGTGGACACCAACCCTTTTCAACCACTAACCATACATGCTCATCAATGGATTTTAAATCACTTATCATTCGCATTTCCCATTAAGCATAATTTGTGCCATAAAAAATAGGAGCACGAAAACTTTCAAAACCACCAAAATTCCTTCCAAAAAACACAAGGGATCAAACAGCACAAAAATATGTTTCTATCTCTGATACGAATTTGTGGGTCCCCTTTTTATTTCTTATGCGGAAAGTGTTTTAAGGATGACAAAACAATTTCTCTTTTTATGAAAAAACTTTTCCCAAGTTTTAATTCGCACCATGATGTGAATCAATTTTAACTTAACAAAAAATTTTCTTGATAAATAATAAACATCCATGTAGTGATTAAATCAAGTAAAATGAAGTAACATCGGATGTACGAGGAAACCACAACGGGAAAAAAACTCAAACATCCCAAGCCAGATAATCACTACGAATGTGGATTTACAATGAACATACACAAGTATTACTCAATGACTTGAGCCTCACGAGACTTGACGCTCTTCTGATCTTTAACCACTCCTCTCACGGTGCCCACGTAGAAAGTCCTTCTCCCACGATACGTGTTCACAACACACACGTACACGTATGTCTCGATCCACCGATATGGCTTGTAATGTCTATGATGGTGAACAAAGATCTTTCGCTTCTTCACCCCAAAACCTAGCAATGCCAAGTGAAGAACAACTCTTCTTCTTGGTTCAAATAAGATCACAATTGCTTATACTATTGAAAACTCATATCTTGTAAACTCTAAGAATGTGTTTAGATTTAGAAAACCTTAGAAAACAATTTGCAGAAACGTACTCGTTTGTAAACTCTTTTCTGGAGTGCACACATACAAAATCTAATGGAAACACGCCTGTTTATAATTTTCTTGAGGCGGATACTCGTTCATTCAACTTTGGCCTGTTGCTCGAACGAGATGCACGTGTTGTTCGAACGACATATCATCCCACTCGAATGACTGGAGAATTAGAGTCCAAAATAAACACTACTCTAATCTGTCCTTATAAGAAGAAAAATGAAGTGTAAACCATTTCAAACACTTTAAAAATATCTTAAAAACATTTATTTAATAAAAATAACATCCTTAAACGTTTTAAAATAAATTATGAGTCCCATTAAAATTATGCATTCATAACTGCGTGATCTCGGAATGCAATTAAACTTGAAGACGAATAAACTTAAACCAATTAAACCTTCGGCATAAATAATTCCTTGAAGCTTTGCCGCAATGTCTTTAATTAACATTAACACATCATAGTATGTGTGGGATCATGACAATAAAAATACGTCCTATTACTCAAACGTATTTTGTTCCAGAAATAAGTCAAAACTATACAACAGACTCAATTGGAAATTTTGTCCTCACACATAGGAATGTTCCTAAAATGATAATTAGAATGTATGATGTGTGCTCTTATCGAGATATTGATCATTATGATGAAACGATAATATATGTTTGATAAGACGCAAATATGAATCACAAGTATGATATTTATAAATGATATATGGATAAAATTGGAAAAAAAAAGATGAAAAAAGGAAAATAGGACTCGAGTCTCGGGTTTCAGCCCAAAACGCCTACGTAGCCTATAAAGGAATCAAAGTTCATGTAGTTCGCATGAAGCACAAGGGTGGGGTTTATCCCATAAATTCAAAATAAGAGTTTATTATATATTTGTGTGTAGAAAAGATATTTTTAGTTTTGAGAAAATAAGATGAAGAATCCCGTCGAAATTTATAAGTGTAATCCTTTTTTTCTAGGTTTTGGGTTTTTATAGAAAATATATTATGTGCAATATAAATAATAAAGGATGAGGTATTAATGTGTGTAATATTAAGTAAAAGATATTTTGAGAATTTATATAACTAATGCAAAAATAAAAAAAATTAGAGAGCGAAGGATGCTTGGACCTTCTTCAGAGACTTGGAGCTTGCCTTTGACCCTTTATGAGCTTCCTTGGAAGTTGGAATGAATGTAGGATGAGAGAGAAGGAGAATTTTACTAAATTGGATATGACAATGATGGGAATGACAGGTGAAAAGGGATTTCACTTAAGGAAACTTCGTTGATTACAGAAGAATGTTGCTGAGATCACTAATATTTATGGATGTTGGGTGCCTCTCGAATAGATCTCATGATGTCCTTATAAAGGGTTGGGAGACTTCCAATCATCATAGTCCTTGCCCTGCCAGTCGGAAGGTAACCTAAGACACACTGCTGATAGGCAGGGAAATGAACCTGCCAATCGGCAGTCTCGTGCAGATTTTTCAAAATGCAATTGATAATTCCAAATTATGCATGGGGAATACCGTTAGAAAGGTAATTCAAAGACCTTTGAGAACCCTTAGGTCTGCTCTCGGGTCCGGGAGTTGACTTCGGGTCAAACAGGGCTTGAAAGTGTCCGTCGATCCTTTGAACAGAAGATCGTCAGACAATGATGCATAGTTCATCCAAACTGTAAGTTCAAATATCGCAAAGGGCAGACCATTGGAAATGTTATGAAAGTTAATTAAACATTATAAAGATCTTCTGTTGGTTCGAAGAGTTGACTTTGGTCAAACGGGGCCCAGAAGAGGCCGGTGATCTTTAAGAGTAAAATGTATTGTTCGCTCGTATAGTATGATTGATTCGCACACGGGGTGGATTGTTGGAAAGGGTATTTAGTTCCCTTTGAAGATTCATTTAGTCTCATCTGAGGTAAAGAGTGGACTTTGGTAAAAAGGATACCAAGAGATCCTAGTGGCCCCTAGATCATTTTTAGGGCAAAACGGATCGTTCATCTGAACGGTTATGCCATTTCGTGCACGAGGAGGACCGTTGGAAATGGATTTCAGTGCCCTTTGAGGATCCATTAATATTTATCTTTGATGCTGAAGTTGATTGGGGTCAAATCGGGGCTCAGAAGCGCCCTCTAGCCTCTAGATTTGTCTTTGGTAGTAAAATAGTCCATTCATCCGAACTGTTATGCCGTTTTGCGCATGACTGGATCGTTGGAATTGGGATTCAGAGCCCTTTGAATATTCATTGAGATTTTTCTCTAACTATGGTGTTTATTGAAGTCAAATGGGGTCCGGGAGTGCTCAATGGCCTTTAGATAGGTACTCGGAGTATGAATTAGGGTTTGTAATGAATTAGGGAGGTTTTAGGGACTTAAGGGGTCCTAGAATGTGGTGTCTAGATGAGATGAGAAGTTTTAATTTTATATACATACTAAAGATGTCACACTCACACATATGCATCACAATTATATATATATATATATATATATATAATGAGAGAGAGAGAGAGAGAGAGAGAGAGAGAGAGAGAGAGAGAGGAAACTGAAGACATAATAAGACTTGGATAACAACAGTTATATATATGCATCATAGAGAGCTGAAGCATGATTTTGGATGGGCTTACAAAAAGAAATTTCTAGGGTGGTTTGTTTTTAATTCGAAATTTTGATCATTGTCTTGATTATGAATCTCTTTATAGATCTGGATAAACATTTTATCAACATATGGATTTTAGTTCGGTTTCATGTTCATATTTTCTACTGGGTTTATAGTTTCCATCGGGATATCCAACATTCCATTAGGTTGAAAAAATTTTCTGAATGCCTTGGGAGGCATAGTCGATTTATGGGATATCCAAGAATACCACTTCCAATTGACATTGTCCTAAACAGTTGGTTAGTTATTAGCATGAGTGGGGAAGACAATTATTTTAGAGATGTTCAATAGTGTCCATGAGTTATTTATGGTTGAATTGAAATTTTGGGAGTTTCAAGTGGATAAAGGAGCATAAGGTATCAAACTTGTTCAAGAGACTTTAAAGGGTTACTTTAGACATGTTGTAAGAGCCAGCTCGGCTATTGGAGTCTGGTGGAGGAAGTGATACATGGAATTCATTTTCTTCATCATTATTTTAACATTAATAACTTGTTTGTGGTTTTATTGATGATTATTCCTAACCCCATTAAGTTTAATTATCTTAAGTCTAAAAGGGCTTCAAATCGAAAAGATGGCACAATTATTGACCAAAATTTACTTTCTCAGGGGAGTGAGTGGGATTCCCATATATCTTAGAATCCAAGTTATGATCATGTTATAAGGTAAGATTCTCCCTTCCATTTTACAAAAACTTCCTATATGATTGATAATGTAGAAGAAAAGATCAACAAAAATTCTGATTTGAATACATGAATTAAGGAACATGTCCAATTTGGATATGGAAGAGTTTTTTATGATTCTTGCAATGGTTGAAATCCTAATGATGCTGTGGATAATTATTCAGGTAGAGAGATATGGAAATAATATGGTTTACAGTTTAGTGAGGTGGTGGTCTTATGATTTGCCAAAATGTTTATGGCATCAAGTGGATTGAATCCTGGGTATTTAACCCATTTGTGGGTTAGATGGAGAATGAGGCCATGGTTTGGTACATTTTAAATCCTCTTGAGGGATGATTAAGAAAGGATAACTTGGTGCTAAAAGACAAAATTGAAAATAGAATTATCTTCAAAAGAATAATTGAGAACAACATATTCATGATGTTTGATTAGACATTTTCACATACTTCGAGGAAGTTTAACCATCATTGCATTGTAAACATTAGATGAATGTGAGGAAGTTATTATATTAGAAAAATGGAGGAGTGAATTCTACCATGTTTAGTTGAACGATGGAGATAGTTAAAGAAGAATCTAACTTTAAAGGGCTAGTTAGCTTTAATTTGAAGTGATTATGTAATTTAATGGTGATGGTGCATATGGGTAGGGCTTCATAAGTAATGGTGTCATTTTCTAAATTTTTTTTTTAATAGGAACTCCAAATTTCATTTGACGGGAATATATTCTTTTGAGAGATGATAAGTGAATGTGATGGGGGATATGAAGAAGCTTAGGTCTCTTATGAACAATAAATATGGGTTATAGGAGAGATGGTAGATTTTAAACGGTTTTAAAAATTATTTGCCTCAAGATGCGTAGTTTTAGTCGACTCAAACTACTTTGAGTCCAATCAAAGTGAAATATCTTCAACTTTTTGATAATGTGATGGTTCTAAGTCCACGTATTTAGGAAAATAATTATGGATCATTATGAGTTCCTTTTTGAATTAATAAATAATGACATTTCATGGGGCTATAAGGTATCTTTATAGGTGATGATGATTGGATAAAATATGTGCCTTGGATTCTTAAGGAATGTATGTGATGATGATATGGGGAAATAAGTTATTACCTTTTCATCTTCCTGTTTGTCTTCCATATAGTGTCAGTAATGATTAGATAAAATAATTCCACTATTATAGCATTTTGGTTCATAAGTATCCTTGCCTTCTTATTCATAATAGTGAAATTATATTTGGCGTTTACAAATATTATTTTTGATTATGGATTAAAAACCCTTATCATGAATCCTAGGCCTTCCTATACTGACCTTTTTCTATTTTCCAATGATTATATTTAAACTATGACTAATTGACTTAAATTTTCCGAAAGAGTCTTATAAGATTTTAACTTCACCTCTTAATTTTGAATTGTCAACTTCTATAATGACGTCGAGTGATGTTTTTCTTTTAATCAATTTTTAATTTCGTTTGTTAATATTTTTTTAGTTTGAGTTTTTGATTTTCCAAAAGTCATTGTTCATTTTTTAATCGAATATTTGTTGTGTTTTTCATTTTGAAATGAATATCAACTATTTTTTTATATCCACTCATAGTCCGCTGATAAAAATCATTTAGGTGATCAAATGCCTCACTTACATCATCATTTTGAATAGTAGTCAAGATTTAAGAATTTAGTTGGGGAAGAACCAATTGTCTAAGCTTTGTTATATTTATTACTTCCTTTTAACGAAGATGATGAATATTAAGTTTAATTTTCATCATTCATTGTATTTGTTTGATTGCTTTCATATTCTTGGTGAGAGAATGAGCTTTCTCATTTTTTATGCGATCTTTTTTAGAGAGTGTGTGAGACTTCCTCTTCTTCAACTGAGGATATTCTTAATGTCTCGCCAATTATTTCTCCTTCAATCGAATGTAGGAATAATATTTATTGTTTATCCCTTCTTTTCAAGTGAGGAAGAGGTGCATATGTCAATATATTTAATGACATGATGAATTCTAATGAGATTATCTCAACTTTATCTTCTTATTTGTTAACTAGAGTGGTTTCTTCCAAATATTCGTTTCTAATAATATCCCAAATCTCGTTGGCTTTCGTGAAATATGAAACTATCCATAGAGCTAAATTTTATAAAGAAGAACGTAAGATTATTATATAGTTATCAATTAATTCAATTTTGTTTTGTTACTTAACCTAATAAGAAGTGGTGATTTATTATTTACATATTATTTTCCAAGCATTATAGTCAGTTGATTGGATATTATTAGAATTTTTATCTCTCCACATTTTAAAATAATCTTTTGCAAAAAAATTTAAATCTTTTATTTCCACAAAGATTTTTGAGTCTTCGCATTGTTTTTCTTATCTTTATACCCGAAGTATAATTTTGAAAAAAAGTATCTGTGATATAGATTCTGATAGCAATTATTAGCGTGAAGATATACCCAATAATGGGTGATTTGGAAATTTATGAAATTAATGACAATTTTTAAATGTTTCTAACTTTTCTTTAAGAATAATTTCAGTTCGGTAAATCAATTTAAGTATAAAAAAATAATCAAATAATAAGAATAAGTAGTTGAGAGAGAGCTTAGATAAACTTCACAAACTCAGGTTTTAACATGGTTCATCTTCGCTTATGTCCATTTTCCGTAGAAACTTCATTAGCTCCAATTCAATAAGGCAAAACCAAAACCTCACAAGGAATTCTAACACCTTGAAAGCCACGATTGAGAATGGAACCATTCACGTCATATCCCAAACAGAACACAAAAAAGCCCAAGGTCTTATGATACCTTGAATCCCCGAAACATTAACACCACCTTCAATTAAACTTTAATGAAGTTCAACTATAACTATTAATAATGATATATGAAACCAAAAAGTAAATAAATTGGATTTACTAAGAATTATGGTGAGATGGGTTTGCTTTCTTTATATAAACATGAAATCAGTAAGTAATCACAATTGCTCAAATGGGTTTTGGGTTGAATCTTTAGGATAAGTGATTATTAGGTTTAAATATTTGGATAAAGATGTTTTGAGTAAGAAGTGTAAGATAAAATGGGGTTTTGGTTGGAGGTTTGCTATAATGGAGATTTAAGTTTGGCAGTCTCAACTTGGAGATGTATTTCAGGCCTTTGTTTATCTTTTAGAAAACTCAAAAGGTTTTAAAAATGTCAAAAATTCCCTCTCACTGAGACTTTAGTTTCAAGAGAATACTTTTTCGATATACCAAATGGGTGGGAAAAAAGATTGAGAGTTCATCAGCGATTAACCTTCCAGGGAAGCGACTTTTTAAAAGTGCAAACTTCACTTAAGGAAGCGATTTCTCTAAAGTACTAACTTCTCTTTAGTTAGAAGTGACAATTCTGAAATATGAGCCTCTTTTTGAGTGAAGTGACTTTTTTAAGGTACGAACTTCCTCTCGGTTAACTATGTTTGTTCTCAAGGGTATAGGGTTTAAATAATATAAAAATCAAGACTATGTAGTGCGTGATGAAAAATAGGTCATCTTTATTTTTAAATAATTTGATGATTATTTTTCCTCGAGGTCCTTTGTACGTACCTATATATTTTGTGCGATGTATAATCATGTACATTGGGACCTGAGCTTATATCTACATTATGAGGGACTCTAAAACTAAGGTCGATAAACAACTCTAAAATTATATAAAGCTCTCATAAAGGGGAGCGATATTAAGCATATTAGGAAGGAAGTATGAAGATAGTTTGGTTCTTTTGGGTTATACCCAGTGGAGTCGCCATTATTGCATTGTGGTCCCCGAGTGAGATATTTTCACCATGTCCGAGGGGATCTTGTGTGCATTGACGATGGATGCCCGGGAGTTCTTGTCTCCCAGTTCATCACATCCCCCCTGAGGTTGGGTTGCCGATTTGCTATAGTTCGAAGTGACATTCCTTTGGAAGATGTTTGGTGCCATGTAGAGTTCTAGTTGCACATCCTTAGTTTTAGACCTAAGCCTAAAGGTGTTTTATATGATAAGGGTGTTTGGTTGGTTCGTTCAGACTCTCCAGTTTATTTTATATAAAAAGATGAAAAATTCGGGTTAAGATAAGTTTAATTCTTTAGTCTGTCTAGAGATTCTTGTTATATGGGTTTGGAAATTGGGTTATGAGTGGGGAATGTATTAGGCATACCACATTTTCTTTATGCTTCCTTAATTATATGGTTATTATCGCTCTTATCATTTATTGATTACTTTTTAGTTATTTTTAGATATGGTTTACAGACAATAGGTTGAGAATACCTAAACTTAGGTATGTGTTTAGGTATTAAATGGTATCAGTGAGAGATGAAGGAATGTTACTTCAACTGGTGAAAGTACACAAGGGCTCTCATGTATGACTCTGTGATGGTGTGTAACGAGTGGCCGTTGTCATGCATGTAAGTGTGCGAGAGAGCTGGACTTTTGGGATAGTTTAATACCTCTACATTTTAGGAGAGATAGAAAGGTAATATGAGAGATAAGTGCATCTCTATTGTGACATCATATTGAGAGATATGTTGTCGAGTCTCTATCTCATGAGAAGGACTCGATATTGTGCCTACATACCAAAGGAGAATTGAAATCAAATACTACATAGTTCAGTTGTATATGCTTTTGAGCGTTTGTGTGGGGTGCACAAGAAGATCACGACTTTGAGATAGTTCAATATCTTCTTCATATAGTTTGTATGAAAGAGGGTGTAAGAGAGAGATGGGTGAGTCTCAGTGGGGATAATATATGATAAAGCATATTATCGAGGCTTAAGATCATGAGAAGGAATCGATATTGTGTGTACATAATCTTGTATCCATGAGATCAAAGCCTACATAGTTCGGGTTTGTATATACGTTTACTTATTTGTGTGGGTGTATTATGAGAGATTATTCCTTCGAGATAGTTATAAATCTTTTATGAGTTCTAAAGGGGTGGGGGATGGGAGATAAGAGATGAGTGCATATCTGTGGGGGACAATATATCAAGATACATATTTTCAGGGCTTGAAATTATGAGGACTCAGTATTGCACCTACGTGCTCATGGGTCCACCAGATCAAAGCCTATATAGTTTGGCTATATATATTTATTTGTAACATTTCATTTGTTAATGTCGACTATGTGAGAGGTTCTGGGTTTGGTATCTTGTCTATAATGTTTGAGAGAGGGTATTAGAGAGGTGAAAGATGATTGCATCTTTATGTGGGACAATATATGATGTGACATATTATCGAGGCTCAAACTCACAAGAAGGAATCATTATTCAGCTTACGTACTCATGTATCCGTGTGATCAAAGTCTAAGTAGTTCGGGTTATCAAATGTTCGAATGTGATGTGTGTGCAAGTGAAAGTCTTGATTTGAGAGGTGGAGAAGCTATCTGCTGGACAAAGGTTAACTTCATTGGAGAGTCATTTTAATAATTTGTCCATTTAATTCAATTAAATTATAAAAATTATTCTCGGGAGGGCTTAATGATGATTATAAGACAATTGTGGGTCAAGAATTGAATAAATAAAATAATGGGAAAAGGGTCATTCAAATGAAAGAACGGGGTCATTAGAAGCGAGATGGAATGTCGCGAGAAGCAGGGTTCAAACAACCTTTGAACGAGATGTTTCTGCATAACAGTGGGAGGTCGCACGTAGCTCGCGTGAAGCCATCTATCGAATGAGATGAACATGTCGTTCAAACGAGGCTCATGTCGTTCGAAGGATGTTCCTCGAAAATGTTTTATTTTGATTTTCCTTTATGCGTTGTCACATTCCTGACCCTTATATCTTTGAGTAGTCGAGCTCAGATTAGCCAAAATTAGGAAGAACAAGAATTTGAGGTGTTTGTGGTATTTTATAAGGGTGTGTTTGGTGTATTTGGGTTATTTTTGAGTTAGAAGAAGATGGAAGAGGGAAAGAGAAAGTGGATAGGTCTTCACCCATTTTTGTGTCTTCCACCACCATTCCACCACCACTACACCACCATTTTACATAATATGCCTCCATGTACAATCCTACAAAAATATTTCCACCATTGTTGAAGTGGAGCTATGAATTTTGGAGAAGAGTTGGGGGATTTTTGGAGAAGATGATGGGAACTTCCATGGAGTTTGAAGTGGGTTTTGCTTGGAATCTTGGATGGAGCATAGAGAATTTTTGGATGATGCATTTGATAACACCTTGAGGCCACCTTTGCAGGTGGGGGTTGATCTTCATACACCATAATCCATACCACCATTGGAGCCTTTAGAGGTGGGAGAACCTTACTATTAGAACTAAAACTCTATTTTGCATATTTTTAGTCTTGTAGTTAGATTGTGAGTAGGGTGCAATTGATTGAATGATGAAATTGATGTGTAGAAAATAATAAAAAAATTTATGAAATAAAAATATTGGTAAAATATTTTTTGTTGAAAATAAATAATGAATAAATATTTCAAGGTTTTGAAATATTAAAATTGGTATCTTATGAAACTGGTATATTTTCTAGAAAGATTGATATAAACATTTTATGAAATAAAATATTTCAAGATAATGATTTATGTTGTAAAACATTGGTAAAATAATATTTTTAAAGCTTCTTACGAAAATGAAGATTTTATGAAAAATGGATATTTGTTGAGTTTGAAGAAATTAAATGTCCTTAATGCTTTGTCTTTAAAGTGTGTGAAAAGGGGTTAAAAGTGTGATAAGTACAAAGTTGTAATATTACATGTGTTGATAAAGAGAAATGTCATTTTCTTATAAAAGTAGTCTTTAAGTATTATTAAAATTCTTGAATAAAAAAAGTAAAGAAATGTGCGGGTTGGAAGATTGTTAATAATGGTATTGAATAAGTGTTAATGGGTAAACATTGGAAAGATGGTGTGGATAACTTAATAATGTTGAAAAGCTTACGACTTATGAGATTAGAAAGGAAATAACAAGACAAAGATGATTCAAATGAAGAAGAATATTACTCCAAGGTTAAAAAGGGTGTAAAAACACTTAAGAACTTAGCATGGGTAACTTAATAGTGTTTTGGGAAAATTAACACTTACGTAAATGGAGTAAATGATGAATTTGGAAACAAATGGGTAAATTTATAATTTTACTTAAAGTGGAACATTTTTACGAAATAAAAATATGGGAAAAGGTGCTACACAAATTGGTCCTAAATGAATACGATTTTTGAAATAAAATGTAGGTTAAACTGTAAAGGACGTGAAACAATATTTTCAAGTGTAACACAAGTTGGGGTGAAACCCCGGGTTTAGCTTCAGCCAGGTAAAAAGAAAAGTGGAATAATATGGATATTTATAAAATGTTAAAATACATTAAAGGGAAATCGAATGACAGGGGGAAAATTAAGGAGGGCTTGACGCCCGCATAGCCGGCGGTGTGGATCCCTTTAAAGTATGTGGTATTTGACAGATTCCGAGCAAAGATAAAGGAATAAGAAACGTCTCAAGAAATGGGTTGTGTGGTGAAATGTGCTAATACAACCTAACTTGAATGAATTAATAAATGTTCTGGTAAAGGTTAAAATGGACAAGTAAATGTGTAATTGATTAATGTCTATAAGGTAAGGAAAAAGGTAAAGTAAGTGGGTAAATGTGTAGTTATGAAACCTAGGTGGTTTAACCCATAATTAATAAAAGAATGTGTTGTAAAAGGTTTTCAAAGACTAAATGAGTATTTTCTATCACGGTAAATGCATTTGTTGAAAGGGAGGGTTTCAACGAAAATACTAATGTGCATTGGATAAAATAAAAAGGGTGACTTCGGTAAAGAAAAGGTTTTCAGCCAAATCAAGTGTAGTGGTTTCTAGTATTGAACTGTGAGTGTTAAATAATGTGAGAAATGCTAAAATAAGGAAAAGGAAGTTTTTTATAAGTTTGAGATAAATTAATATGGACAAATAAGGTATTAACAAGTAAAATTGTTTCATGCATTAAGTATATGTTTATGTATGGTGTGTACATGTGCACATATGCATAACATGTTAGAGTCTTCATTTTGCCATTCGATTCTATATTGTATTTGTATATTTCCCTGTGAGAATTTGGCTCACACCCTCACTTTGTTACGACAGGTTGGGAGAGGTTTCATATCTTGAGAGCGTTATATAGGTAAGTACTTTCTTTATTTTTATATTAGTAGATCTGTATGCTTGGACTTTGGTGGTGCTCCCCATGGGTCACTCACGTAGTTTAATTTTCAAAGTTATTTTATGGAAAGCAAACCCCTTTGGAAAACTGTTGAAGTTGTCGGTCATGATCAGAAGGTTTGATATTCACTTTCAACCAAGAATATCCATCAAGGGGAAAATTCTAGACGATTTCATCACTGAGTTCACAGGAGAACGAACCTGTGATCATCCAAATATAATTCGATTAAGGGAAAGCTCACATGGACCAAATGTTATCCGTTGATGGAGACTCCAACTCAAAGGGGGCATAAGTAGGAATCGTAATAGTGACTCTAAAAAATACGGTGCTCGAGTAGGGAATCAGACTTGGATTTGAAGCCTCTAATAGTGAGGTAGAGTACGAGGCAATGATCATCGGACTACGTAAAACACAATTACTAGGGGCAAGGCACATCTAAGTTTTTGGTGACTCATAGCTGGTATCTAACCAGATAAATGAAGATTTTAATGCAAAGGACGAAAGTATGGAAGCTTATCTCGCCGTTGTAAAGGAACTAAGAGCCAATTTTGATCAAATGGATGTTCAGCAGTTCCCTAAAGTAAAGAACACCCATAAGAATTCCCTAGAAGCTCTGAGCTCAGTAATAGACTATGATTTTAGCACAATAATCCAAATAGATTCCCTTGCGCAGCCCAACATTGACCAGAATACTGAGTCGCTGAGTCCCAAATAGGTTCTCCATATTGAGAAGGCTCCGAGATGGATGGACCCCATCACAGACTATTTACGAAGTGATACACTACCAGGTGATAAAATATCGTCTCATCAAATAAGAGTCAAAGATGCCCGCTTTCACTTATCTCCTGATGGGAAGTTAAATAAGAGATCCTTCACCGGGCATTGCCTCTAGTGCGTTCATCCACAACAGATCGAGTAAATTCTGCACGAACTTCATGAGGGAATTTGTGGAAGTCACGGAGGAGGGAGGTTACTAGACTTTTGAGCAATGAAAGAAGGGTCTTGGTGGCCATACATGCAGAAGGACGCTGGAGTCTATGTTTGGAAGTGTGGGAAAGGCCAAAAACACTCACCCATGGTCCATCAGGCTGCAAACAACCTAAAGTAATTGACCAGCCCATGGCCCTTCCTCCAATGGACTTTGGACATCATAGGTCCTCTGCCTACGATAACAGGAAATCAAAAGTATCGGTTGGTCACCACAGACTACTTCACTAAGTGGATAGAGGCAGAACCACTAGCAAACATCAGGGAGATAGACATGATGAGGTTTATATGGAGAAACATCATTAACTGATTTGGCATAGCAAGAACGATCATTATTGGCAATGGGACCCAGTTCGAGAGTGGCCCTTTCTAAAGTTTTTGCAGCGATCATAGAATCAGGCACCGTTTCAGCTTCGTAACATATCACCAGAGCAATGGTCAAGTTTAGGCTTCTAAAAAGACAGTGATCGACGGATTAAATAAATGGTTGGAACGATCCAAGGGATCTTGAGTGAATAAATTTCCCAACATACTCTGGACCTATCGCACCACCCCAAGGCGTGAAACTGGAGAAACACCCTTTGCACTCACATATGGAATGGAAGTTGTTATCCCGCTAGAAGCTGGTTTCCCTACCATTAGGTCTACGTTGGTTGACCAAGGCCATAATGATGAAGCAGTGCTCATTGAGCTTGACTTAGCTGATTAATGGAAAGAATTGGCTCTAGTTAAACAGGTATCCTACCAGTAACAACTAGCTAAGTAGTACAACCAGAAAGTACACCCCAAGGAAATTTAAAGTTGGGGACTGTGCCCTAAGGAAAGTCCTTGGCAGTGCTGTGAAACCATCAGATGGCAAGTTGGGAATAAACTGGGAAGGACCATTCAAGGTGATAAGAGATGACCTTCAAGGAGACTATCACTTGGAAACGCTAGAGGTCAGGTAGATACCAAGAGCTTTGAATGAGGCTAACCTGAAGAAATTTTACTTCTAGATTTCTCTATCTATGCACTATTAGCTTAGGTAAATTTTCATTTACAAGTTAATGCTGCTCTTTATTTTTTATCAATAAAACTCGATTGGCCTTGACATTCTATATGTATTGGTTGTCTCAAATATATCCTATTATATGGACCCTTTCGAAGTTATAAGATTCACTCTTATAACAAGTATGATAAAGATCATGGATTACAATAAGTTTGTTAATCTGCTCCTCCTTTTGCTCTTGCTCTTATAATTGCACCACTGTGGTTGGGTTTGTACTGCTCAACTTGCCCAAAGCATAGTTAGTCGGGTTGACATATAATAACCCTCCTCAGACCGTTGTTCATAACACAATTGGCCTCCTAGGTTGCTCTGACAATAAATAAAGACCTACAGGGGATCCTTAGGCAGCACGAAGAACCCAGGTTAGTCGCTAACATAGTTTGGATCTCAAATCCTTCTCGGGCAGATTGTCCATTAATTAGGTGTATCCTCACCATCGCCTTGCTTAGGCCTAAGACAGTGTGACGACGTGACCTAAAAGTTAAAGTGAGGAGGAAAGGTAGGGCTAAGGCATACTGGACTGGGAGAACACTCATTTGAAATTAAACTCTAAGTCATATTAGTCGGTCGAGATGCCCAAAATAACTAGAGATTATTAATCAATCAAAAAATAGAGAACATATGTTTTGTCTGCCTTGGCCCAAAAACATAAATATTTTATTGCTAAAGATTGCATAGGTACATGTGCAACAGCTATAAAATTACATATCCAACGACAATAAAATAAATCAAATCCAAAGAAGGTCCAGGTCGCTGAGCAAGGTAGTCATCTACTCTGGCTTTTCGACCATCATCGGGAGGGGGGGAAAAATACTCCTCGAACTCCTCTAACTTGGCTCGAGCAGCTTCCTAGGGATAGAATTTATTGGGATCCAGTGATCATCGCTTGTAAATGGATTCGGTTCTAAGGATGAGGGAGTGAATCATGCCTATACCAGAGAACATAATTCTTGGGCACCATTAACTCCCCGAGGGAATTTAGCCACCCTCTAATGAAGGCCAGATCCTCGACCTCCTTTAGCTTTACGGGAGCCTGTGTTTAGTCCGTGTTGTATCCATTTGTCCACACCTGCAGAGGGCCTTTTTTAAACAAGTGTCACTGGAGGGTGACGTCCCTCTGAAGCCCAAAAACTATCACATACGCTTAGCGAACATCCCCTTTCAGCTTGACAATGTCCCTTTAAGAACCAACATCATCAGTCCTAGCTCGTCTCCTGGATGATGACGAAGAACCTTGTATAACTGTAGGAGCAATGCTCAGTGATTTCTCCCTAAGGCGTGAAACTTCCCTCCTTAAAGAATCATTTTCTTACTGTAGCACCTCCCCAACCTAGTTAATCTCAGATGCATCCAAGAGCTTAGCCTTATGGGAATTCACCTCTTTTGAATAGAGGCACCAACCTCTTCCATCGATGAAAATCGATCCTTAAGCTTGGCATTGCAACCAGTTCAGATTGATCTTTGTAGTCCTGATTCCTTGCCCTAAGAGATTTGCAGATTTTGATAAAAGCTCGATGAACATGGTCACTCACATTAGAACTAAAAATATGACCTGGGAGGGAGGTAGTAGGGATATAATCATCAAAATTGACAAACTACAAAGCATAAGAGCACACAGAATACATATATGCGCAAATTCCAAAAAAATAACTTCTTTATTCCGTTAAAATTGGCATTGTCTAGTATAAGTACATTGAATGGAAAGAAGAAAAAGAAAAAAAAATACAAAATGAGCTCTAGGAGCCTAGTTTGGTGACATTGACTTGCTCAAAAGTGGATGGCTCCTTGCCCTTATAAAAAATAGCCTCACATGTCTCAGCACTAACCATACCTCTTTCAATCGGGCAAGGTGTATTCCCTAGTCACCAGAAGAAGCAATAGGGGAAGGAGGAGAAGTAGAATCCTCACCAGTCCAAGCAGTTAGGACTTCATCTTCAATAATAGGCTTAGGGATAGGATTGTGCTCTCCAAAAAAAGGTGAATCAGCAGCAGCTCCAACAATAACTAAGGCTCGATCCCAGCCTTTCTTAAAGTTTGTCCAACTAATGTAGTCAATCTGCTTCTCGACATCTTCATAGGCTGCTTTTTAGCCCTCTGTATAGCCTATCTCTATAAATGTGGACACCTCTACCTCTAGGCTCTTCACCTTCTCAGTGATCTATGTATTCTCAATTATGACGGCTAGTTTTCCCGCCACAACCATCTCATAGGATTCATAGAGTTACTTCATCTCCTTGGTGAGACACCCCGCCTAATTAATCCCGGGTGATCAGTCCTAAATCAAGTTAGAAAAAATTTCTCAGTTGGTCCATTTTTAGCATCACTGTCGTCTTTTTAATTACTAACCACCTAAGTGAGAAAAGTAGACTGGTGCCAATTTTTATCTTTCAATTAATTAAATGAAACTCATGTCGAACATAAAATAATACACAATCACAGTTAACTGAAATAACCATCCACAAATAAAATACCTAACCGAATAAACTATCGGTCCAAATATCCAATACAAGTAAAGACAAGAAGACAATCTCAACAAGTCTAATACTAATAAATGAACTGTGAGCGACATGCTCAAATAAGCACTAGAGAGTCCCTACATGAATAAAAGAAGGAGGCGTCTATCAAAAGCCCCGCAACATCCACATGTGCTGCAGCAACGAATATCTGGAATAGGGTCAAGCCTGGCGTCCTTGTGGATGGACATCTAAAAGGTTTTTAAAAACATTTTATATCAAGGGTTAGTACCCAAAACCATTTGAAAACATTTAACAAATGATTAACTTGCAGTAATAAATAAATATGCATGCTCTTCATATTTTAGTTAGTGTCGCACTCTCTTGAGGACTTCCTTACCCCTCCTCTAATGTGCACTGCTAACGCTTTCATTTAATTTACCTAGATCCTTCACTCCTGACCCAATACTTATATTACCCCTTGCAATCAACCTACTCTAACTGAGTATGCCTTAAATCATGATTTTTAAGTTATTAAAAAAAACATCAACTTAATTAAATCATTACCCCTTTTAATTTCATAAAACACTCACACCTGTTATGCACGTAATACATTTCACACTATGTATTAATTATCCCATATATAATTATTTACCAAATTATATCTGAAATCATATTGCAGTTTCACGAACATACATGAAGCAATAAATAATACTAATATCCAACTGAGTAAAAATACTAGCAAAATACAAATTCTCTAAAGTGTTATCCCACTAGGTGTATTCACATAACCTAATTACCCAAGTCAGATTCGCTCACTAACTTAGTTTGGCATACGATTGGAGGCGGTCATATTCCTTCCCTGAAAGTGAGATGCCCCTCACCTATATAATGGACACTATGACCTGGGAATATTCTCGCCCTACTCCTCAAGTTAGGGGATTCATCCACTACGCGCAACCTCCCCCTATAGCACTAGAGTATACACTAATAATATTCAATCACTGATATTAATACACACACACTATATATATATATATATATATATATAATATAAAATGTCCCGGCTACACCATGTACTAAATCCGTGACACAAGCCTATTTAAAATTAAGAGTTTATGGTCCAACCCTAATTATTATTTAATTCGCACATTAATTAATTAAATCAACTTTGGTGTCGCCCCCACCATAAAATTGGACTTACTCTCATAGTCCGAAATAACCTCACCCGAGTCTAAATTCCCGACTCCCGAATTTTTAATCATGACGTGACTCCCAAAAACTCCCTCAAATCCTAATTAGCTTTACTGATGATTAATTAGGTTTAAACTCATGTATTAATTTCTCAATAATTAATTACATAAAGACTATTATATAAATTCCCTTTTATATACATAACTAGGCGAAGCTGCCAAAATATGCCGACCTTCGATTGATCGACCCCAGACCTTCGATCGATCGATCGAGCAGGTCTTCGTCTTCTTCGCAAAGACAGAATCAGCCATGGACGAAATTTCTCAAGCCCTAATTTCTTCTACCAGTAACCTCAAGCCCTCTTAGCATTAATACATGATAGAAACCTAATTAGGGATCTCTAAAGTGTCCATACACATTATTAATTTGACCATTAACTATGATTTCTGATATTTGAACAAGAGTTAACCCATTACCCATTTACATCCCAAATTCCTTCATCAAATTCATTTCTAATTGTCCAGATATCATCCTAACAGATATGTATCAACTCATAAATATCAGGTTTTACATGAATCCTCACCCAAATTCGTAAATCATATTATTGTCTTTCAAAATCCTATGTTTATGTCATGAACACACAAAACGAATTTTAATCAGTCACATCACATGAATATGAATTGAGAAATAAATTTAATACTATTGCAAGTTATCCACTTGCCTTAGGTTTCGTAGTGTCTGATTTGGAGATGAATTCCAAGGTTGAAGATGACTCCTGTTGGCTCTCTAGTGATCCCAAACTGCCTTTAACTGCTAATAGGGTTCCTTAACACACTTAGCCTTTTTCTAAAACTCTATCAGCCGTTTCCTTACTTCTCCTAATTTAACAATTAACCTAAATCCCGTTTTTTGCCTAATGGGCCAAGCCCAAGTGACCCAATTGCCCCCGTGTGGGCCCGACTATGTCTAAAAACGCCCCGTGACCCGTTTACTACCCCCGGGTACACTTTTCCGACTATCTCGGCCCATTCGGACTCAACCGTACACTCAGAATTGGCATTCGAATTAATTTATAAAAATACTTATCCCCCCACCCCTTTAGTCTATACCGACTCCCGGTTGAGATAAGTGCATACCCTGTCATTAATACTCGAAATGACATAAATAAATAATTACTATTCACTTAGTAAATAAATTCCCGTAAATATTAACCATTTACTCCCCGATTAATATTTAAATAAAATTTCTCTAATTAATTCAATTAAAATTACGACTCACAAGTAATTTTCAATTCTCGAATTAATTAAATATTTAATGCATGAAAAATGCGGGGTGTTACATACTCCCCCCCTTACAAAGGAATTTCGTCCCCGAAATTAGGTCATACCTGTGATGAAAAGCTCTGGATATTGTTCCCGCATATCCTCCTCCCGCTCCTAGGTAGACTCGTCAATGTTGTGATGACCCCACTGTACTCTAACTAGTGTAACAACCTTGGATCGTAATTTCCGCTCGCTACGATCTCGAATAGCCACCGGTCTCTCCTCATATGAGATGTCTGGCTGTAAATCAATTTCTTCGAGTGGAATGTGCCAGAAGTCCCTCTCGCTCCTGCGATATTTCTTCAGCGATGCCACATGGAACACATCGTGTATCCATTGAAGGTGCTCCGACAAACCTATCCTGTAGGCTACAGGCCCCACCCTCTCGATAATAGGGAAGGGCCCCACGTACATTGGTGCTAGCTTACCCTTCTTGCCGAACCTCATCACCCCTTTCATAGGGGACACCCGGACCAATACCTGATCCTCAACCTCTAACTCCACATGTCACCGTGAAGCATCAGCCTAACTTTTTTGCCTATCCTGAGCTATCCGAATCCTCCCTTGGATCAGCTCTCTCTTGGCAGATGTCTCCTGAATAATCTCCGGCCCTAATAGTTTGTTGTCCCTCACCTCTAACCAACAAGCGGGTGAACGACAAGGTCTCCCGTATAGTGCCTCGAATGGTGCCATGTCGATCGTGAATTGATAAGAGTTGTTATACGCAAACTCTACCAGAGGAAGATATTTCTCCCAACCTCCCCCAAAGTCTAATATGCACATTCTGAGCATATCTTCCAGCATCTAGTTGACTCTCTCAGTCTGTCCGTCAGTCTGTGGGTGATAGGCTATACTCAAACGTAACTCCGTGCCCATGGCCTCCTGAAAACTCTACCAAAAATGGTCCACAAAGATCTTATCCCTATCCAACACAATATTTATCGGTACCCCATGCATCTTAACAATCTCTGCTATGAATAGCTGCGCATAATGCATCGTCTCAAAGTCTGTGTGAACCGGTAGGAAGTGGGCCACTTTGGTCAACCGATCCACAATGACCCATATGGAATCGTGACCCTTCTGTGATGTCGATAACCCTGTAATGAATTCCATAGAGACGCTCTCCCACTTCCACACGGGAATTTTAAGTGGCTGTAGCATCCCTGATGGTCAACTTTCACCAGCTGACACGTTTCACATTTTGAAACAAACTCTGCTATGTTCCGTTTCATCCCTGCCCACCAATACTGCCTCCTCATATCCTGATACATCTTATCCCCACCGGGATGTACCGCAAACCTCGACCCATGAGACTCTGTCATAACGGCGTGCCTCAACTCCTCATCCTCTGGCACAATCAACCTCCCATTAAGTCGTAAGCCTCCCTCCGAGCTGATCGAGTAACCCTCTGCTCCCTCAGTTAGCAACTGGCTCACCCTATCCCGGCAGGTCTGATCCTCTGCCTGAGCCCTCGCAACCCGCATAATAATCTCAAGTGTGATGCAAAATGCTGACATATATGCCCTGGCTACATCATCCTCATATCGAAGTTCTCTCCACTTCGCTTTCCAGACTTCTGATATTTCCCCAGTCGGTCTCCGACTTAATACATCTGCTACCACATTAGCCTTACCAGGATGATACTAAATATCAAACTGGTAGTCCTTCACGAATTCTAGCCATCGCTTCTGCCTCATATTCAGATCCTTCTGAGTGAAGAGATATTGAAGTGATTTGTGATCCATTAATAACGTGAACTTCTCCCCTAGAAGATAATGTCTCCATATCCTCAAAGCAAAAATGACCACTGCTAACTCCAAGTCGTGAGTGGGGTAATTCCTCTCGTTGGTCTTTAGCTTCCTGGATGCATAAGCTATAGCCCTTTCCTCCTACTGAAGCACACCCCCAAGTCCTTGTAAGGATGCGTCAGTGTAAACTCGATACTCTAATCCTCTTTTCGGTAATGCAAGCACGGGTGCAGATGTCAACTTGTTCTTTAACTCATCGAAAGCTAATTGACAATGATCATTCCAAGTGAAAGGTACCCCTTTCCGGGTCAGATTCGTCAAAGGGCCCGTAATTTTTTTAGAATCCTTTAACAAACTGCCTGTAATAACCGGACAATCTCAGAAAATTGTGCACTTCAGTCGGTGCCGTGGGCTGTCCCCACTCCCTCACCGCCGATACTTTACTCGGATCCACCACAATACCCTGGTCTGACACCACGTGACCAAGAAACTGAACCTCCCATAGCCAAAATCCACACTTACCGAATTTGGCATAGAGATGGTGATCCCGTAATGTCTATAACACTATATGCAGGTGCTCGGCGTGCTCTTCCTCGGTGTGCGAGTAGATCAAGATGTCATCAATAAACACGATAACAAACTGATCGAGAAACTCCCTGAAAACTCTGTTCATGAGGTCCATGAACACTGTTGCTGCATTGGTGAGCCCGAATGGCATCACCCTGAACTCGTAAGATCCATACCGTGACAAGAAAGCGGTCTTAGGAACATCCTCCTCTCGGATACGTAGTTGATGATACCCTGACCTCAAGTCGACCTTAGAGGAATAATACGCCCCTCTCAACTGGTCAAATAAATCATCAATCCTAGGCAACTGATACTTATTCCGTATCGTGGCCTTATTCAGCTCTCTATAGTCCACGCATAACCGTAATGAGCTGTCTCGCTTCTTCGCAAATAACACTCGTGCACCCCACGGTGATGTACTCCATCTAATGAAGCCTTGACCCAGAAGCTGCTGAATCTGTTCTCTTAACTCACGCATCTCTGAAGGGGCCATACGGTATGGGGCCCAAGCAATTGGCCTCGTCCCCAGGGCTAAATCGATTACAAATTTGATTTCCCTACTTGGTGGAAACCCTGGTATCTCCTGAAACACATCCTCAAAGTCTCTCACCACTGGGATTGAGTCCAACGAAATAGCCACCTCCTATGAGGTTTCCTCCTCAATGTAAGACAAGTGTGTGCGTGGCCCTCCCTCGGGTAGTGGCATTGCTATCAAGAACATCTCCTGCCCTATAATGGAGAACACGATGGTCCTCTCGTAGCAATCCACCGTCGCTCTATAACCTGCCAACCAATCCATACCTAAGATGACGTCGTAACCCTCCATATCTAACACCAAGAGGTCCGCTGCTAAACTAAGTCTCCCAATCAAAATGTCCACACCGCGACAAATCGAGTGGATCGTAGACTCGCTGCCTACTGGCGACTCTACACACATCCGAAGACTACCCGTGGTCTCTAGTAGTCCGGCCCGTTTAGCAAAATTATAATGAATGAATGCGATGCTCCCGTATCAAAAAGAATTCTACCCTCATAACCATAAATGAGATACATACCCTCAACTAATGGTGGTGCTTGCTGCGCTGGAGGATTGGGAATATCCCGGACGTTATACACACGTCTGTAGTGCATTTGTCCCTGCTGTGGTAGGGCGGGCGCTGCTGTTGCTGTTGCTGGTGGCATCTGCCCCCGTTGCCCCTGTTGGGCCTCCTGCTGTTGACCTCTACCCCTCTGTGGGCACTCCCTCTTGAAATGTCCTAGCTGGCCACAGACAAAATAACATCTCTGACCATCCCCCTGTCGTTGGCCTTGTTGGCCTCCCTCATTGTTCTCTTGACCCTGACGGCCCTGCGGAACCTGCTGCTACTGGTTTGGGCCCGAATGCCCCTGCCTGAACCCCTACCCTCCCGATCGAAAACCACCAGGCTTAAACTTCTTAGCCTGATTCCAATCACAAGCCTCTACTACATCTGTGCTACCCCGAAACTCAGAGGGTGACCCTTATGGAAGGTCTCCCTAACTCTCTGCCAAGATGGTGGCCCCACTGGAGCCGAAACTGCTGGTGCCACTGGAGGCGGTGCCTGGGGCTATCGAAAGTGAGTTTCCATAGCTCGCATTGCTGTCTCGACCGCCTGGGCCACTATCACTGCCACCTGAGTAGTGGAAATCAACTCGGGTGGGGGTACATGTGGCTCCTGCTGAGCCACCTTGATCTCATCCCTAGCCTCATCCCTCTCCGCTCTCAGTCTCCTCGGTGGCATCTAAAATAGATTGAATCGCATAAGTACACAGTTTACACAAAAATATTCACAGCAGAAATGCGATATCTCACAAGCGAAAAAATGAATCACCTGTCCTTATAATAGGGATCTCTAACAACCGAGTGCTACGCTGAAACGTAGAAAGCCACACAGATCCTAAGGACACTAGAACCTGATGCTCTGATACCATCTGTGACACCCCGCCTAATTAATCCCGGCTGATCAGTCCTAAATCAAGTTAGAACAGGTTTCTCAGTTGGTCCATTCTTTGCATCACTGTCGTCTTTTTAATTACTAACCACCTAAGTGAGAAAAGTAGACTGGTGCCAATTTTTATCTTTCAATTAATTAAATGAAACTCACGCGGAACATAAAATAATACACAATCACAGTTAACTGAAATAACCATCCACAAATAAAATACCTAACCGAATAAACCATCGGTCCAAATATCCAATACAAGTAAAGACAAGAAGACAATCTCAACAAGTCTAATACTAATAAATGAACTGTGAGCGACATGCTCAAATAAGCACTAGAGAGTCCCTACATGAATGAAAGAGGGAGGCGTCTATCAAAAGCCCAGCAACATCCACATGTGCTACAGCAACGGATACCTGGAATAGGGTCACGCCTGGCGTCTTTGTGGCTGGACACCTAAAAAGTTTTTTAATTTTTTTATAGCAAGGTCTAATACCCAAAAGCATTTGAAAACATTTAACAAATGATTAACTTATAGTAATAAATAAATATGCATGCTCTTCATATTTTAGTTAGTGTCGCACTCTCTTGAGGACTTCCTTGCCCCTCCTCTAATGTGCACTACTAACGCTTTCATTTAATTTACCTAGATCCATAACTCCTGACCCAATACTTATGTTACCCCTTGTAATTAACCTACTCAAACTGAGTATGCCTTAAATCATGATTTTTAAGTTATTAAAAAAAACATCAACTTAATTAAATCATTACCCCTTTTAATTTCATATAACACTCACACCTGTTATGCACATAATACATTTCACACTATGTATTAATTATCCCATATATAATTATTTACCTAATTATATATTAAATCATATTGCAGTACTCATGAACATACTTGAAGAAATAAATAATACTAATATCCAACCGAGTAAAAATACTCGCAAAATACAAATTCTCTAAAGTGCTATCCCACTAGGTGTATTCACATTACCTAGTTACCCAAGTCAGATTCGTTCACTAACTTAGTTTGGCATACGATTGGAGGCGGTCATATTCCTTCCCTGAAAGTGAGATGCCCCTCACCTATATAACGGACACTATGACCTGGGAATATTCTCGCCCTACTCCTCAAGCTAGGGGATTCATCCACTACGTGCAACCTCCCCCTCTAGCATTAGAGTATACACAAATAATATTCAATCACTGATATTAATGCACACACTATGTATATATATATATATATATATACTATCACACTCCGTATATATATATGTATAAAAAAATATAAAATGTCCCGGCTACACCATGTACTAAATCCGTGACACAAGCTTATTTAAAATTAAGAGTTTATGGTCCAACCCTAATTATTATTTAATTCGCACATTAATTAATTAAATCACCTTTGGTGTTGCCCCCACCATAAAATTGGACTTACTCTCGTAGTCCGAAATAACCTCACCCGAGTCTAAATTTTCGACTCCCGAATTTTTAATCATGACGTGACACCCAAAAACTCCCTCAAATCCTAATTAACTTTATTCATGATTAATTAGGTTTAAACTCATGTATTAATTTCTCAATAATTAATTACATAAAGATTATTATATAAATTCCCTTTTATATACATAACTGGGCGAAGCTGCCGAAATCTGTCGACCTTCGATCGATCGACCCCAGACCTTCGATCGATCGATCGAGCAGGTCTTCGTCTTCTTCGCGAAGACAAAATCAGCCATGTACGAAATTTCTCAAGCCCTAATTTCTTCTACCAGTAACCTCAAGCCCTCTTAGCATTAATACATGATAGAAACCTTATTAGGGATCTCTAAAGTGTCCATACACATTATTAAGTTGACCATTAACTAGGATTTCTGAAATTTGAACATGAGTTCATCTTTAACCCATTGCCCATTTACATCCCAAATTCCTTGATCAAATTCGTTTCTAATTGTCCAGATATCATCCTAACAGATATGTATCAACTCATAAATATCAGGTTTTACATGACTCCTCACCCAATTCGTAAATCAGATTATTGTCTTTCAAAATCCCATGTTTATGTCATGAACACCCAAAACGAATTTTAATCAGCCACATCACATGAATATGAATTGAAAAACCGATTTAATACTATTTCAAGTTATCCACTTGCCTTAGGTTTCGTAGTGTCTGATTTGGAGATGAATTCCAAGGTTGAAGATGACTCATGTTTGCTCTTTAGTGATCCCAAACTGCCTTTAACTGCTAATAGGGTTCCTTAACACACTTAGCCTTTTTCTAAAGCTCTATCAGCCGTTTCCTTACTTCTCCTAATTTAACAATTAACCTAAATCCCGTTTTTTGCCTAATGGTCCAAGCCCAAGTGACCCAATTACCCCCGTGTGGGAACGACTATGTCTAAAAACTCCCCGTGACCCGTTTACTACCCCCGGGTACACTTTTCCAACTATCTCGGCCCATTCAGACTCAACCGTACACTCAGAATTGGAAACCGAATTAATTTATAAAAATACTTATCCCCCCACCCCTTTAGTCTATACCGACTCCCGGTTGAGATAAGTGCATACCATGTCATTAATACTCAAAATGACTTAAATAAATAATTACTATTCACTTAGTAAATAAATTCCCGTAAATATTAACCATTTAATCCCCGATTAATATTTAAATAAAATTTCCCTAATTAATTCAATTAAAATTACGACTCACAAGTAATTTTCAATTCCCGAATTAATTAAATATTTAATGCATGAAAAATGCGGGGTGTTACACTTGGCTTCCCCAGCCCTCTCCTTAGTGAAAGAGGCCTTAGCCTTTATGAGAGCTTTCTCAGAGGACTTTTGGGCCTCCTATGAAGTCTTTAAGATCCCCTCGAGCTCAACGTTCCTCCAAGCCAACCCATCTCAACTGTAGTGGGGGATGGTGTAGTCAGAAAGAAACTGCAGGAAGAAATGGATGTGAGTCAAAGAATATGACGAAATTAAAAAAGACAGAGAAGATAGGAAATGGCCTTACCAAAGCAATCCCCTGATCTGCCTTCAGGGATAACTAGTCTAGCCTCATCTTCAAAGACCACTTACGGTCCACTGTCAGTACTGATCTCTCAAGCATCATAAGAGTAAGCTAAGGGGATAGAGCCACAGTGGCCTCCTCAGCTAGTATAGCTACAGGCACAAGGGAAGTTTGTGCTTTCTTTGTTATTTCTTCTCCTCTCCTCCTCTCCCCTTCTTTCTTTTTATTCTCCTTTTCTCTCTTTCTTTCATCCTCTCTCTCTCTCTCTATATATATATATATCTTTCTCTCTCTCTCTCTCTCTCTCTCTCTCTCTCTCTCTCTCTCTCTCTCTCCTCTTCTTATTTCTTCTTCCTCTCTAGCTCTTTCTCATGAACTACTATCTAGGAACCACTAGTAGTGTCCTCAGACCTTGTCTTCTGAATCTTCAACCTGTTGGACAATAGGACATCAACATTATCATCATCATCTCAGATCATCTTTTTTTCTTCTGGGGAAGCCATGTCCTCCTCGTTAGATATCTCTGACCTGGAACCTACTGAACTAGAGCCCTCCTCGCTGACCTCTCTCCACCAGACTCTTCCTTGATGGATCCCTCCTCATTGGATCCTGCCTCACCACTACGACCTCTGTCACCTACAAACACACCAGACTCTGAGCTCCTCTCCTCTTCGTCATCTGGCTCGATGGGTTAGAGATAACCTTCTTCATTTTCTTCTTCCTTTGGGATATTAAGATGAGGGATGGAGTCAAATGGATGGGCAATAAAGCTAGAGCTATTGTTCTTGTACTCCAACAAGAAGGCAGCGTACCTGGGGTGTTCACCTTCTACAATTAAGTCCCTTATATGTCAGGATTTGATTAATTCAGTAACACAAATCTCATGGAGAGTAGGCTTTTGATTCTTGGACTTTGTTGAAAAAGAAAAGGAAATATTAAAGGAAGAACACATAAAAGAAACAATAAAAAAATCAATAAGATTGAACAATAACCTATGTATTCCTCCCCATAAGTAGGGATTCTAAGTCCCCTGTACCCTGATCCACCTACTTGGGAGGGAATTGACAGCTCCTAGAAATAAATTCCTTAGACCGATAGTCTTTATAGGAATCAGGTAGGTTCACTACCAACACCCTGTTCGGACCCCTCACTTTCAAATAGAGAATACCGGAGCTGGTACGAGAAAAGGTATAATAAAACAATATTTCAACTAAACCTAAATTAGTGACATAGAGATGGTTTATTCTATGGACGCCATTTAAAATGTTCTAAACATTTGGAGAACACTAGGTTGGGACTATAGTAAAGTATTGAAAGAAATGTAAGAACAGGCGATTTAGGGGAAAAGTTAAACCCCCTTGAGACAATAAAAGAACGTGAATCCAATGGCCATCCTCAATATCACATACATTACAAGGGATAGGGGCGCACTCAGTATCCACCCATTGAGGACTATTGTAAAATTTCCTAAATTCTACCCAAGATTTTTTTTCCATCCTAGCCATGAACAAACCCCAACTATAGTAGAAAGAAAAACAATGAAAGGAAATACAGGAAAAAAAAGGACTGGGAACTTACAAGGAAAAGAATGAAGCTTGAAACGACGAGAGAATGAGGATGAGAAGAAGAAAAAATCTTTTGAACAATGAAGAACAAGCTTGAAATCAAGGGGAAGCTTGAGAGCAAATTACTGTTTGGAAGTGAGAGAAAGTGAGAAGTTGAAGTGATGAAGTGAATCGTCCAACACTTCGGTTTAAGCCTCTCAATGATAGTGCATAGAAATCGAAAAAGATCTGCCGCCTAAGCTTACTATAAAATGGCGATTCCTGCCCCTATCTATTCTAAAAATAACAACAATGCCATCAAAGCAAGACCAGAGATGTTATTTAAAATTTGTAAGCCCACTTGTGGGCCCAAAATTTTTTAGGGGCAATTGTGGGTACCCCTTTTGTCGAACAGGCCAATAAAAGTAGTTGGCCAAACCCAAATAGAAAATAAAAGGCATCCGGACCAAACTTGTGTGTATTTAATTATGGTTAGGATAAAAGGATATGACCAAGTCCATCCCCAAAAATCTCGAATGAGATAATCAAGGGATACTCGGTTAACGTATTGGTTACTACACAGTCTCTCTCTTAGCTGAGTATATATTGTAACTTTGTCCCGGGGCATAGGGACATGTGAAAAATATTCTCGAGAGTTACTTAATATAACAATAAAGCTCTCCATGGACGTAGGCAATTTGCCGAACCCCATATATTCTTGTGTTGTGTGATTGTGATTGCAATTATTGTTGTTCTTATTATCTTGGTGTTTGTTTTCCTTCATTACTTGTTTTTGAGATTTTAGTTGCCACAAATTCAAATCACTAAGTGTTAGGACTTAAAGTGCAACATATGAGGTGGTACCCAAAAGAAATAAATAAAAAGACAAGCATTACTTAAATTCTAGTTTAAACAAAAATTTAATAAACACAAAAAAGTAATGTCCTAATCTTTAAAGAATCTCAAAAGATAAACATGATATTGCACTGTCTCTATGCCTCATTAAATCTCTAATTACATATCTCTTATCTGAAAATGTATGTGATAACGAAGGAGTACAAGAGACAGGTGAAGAAGATAATAGAAGAGAATAGAATATAATTGAAAGAAGTGGGAGTCCATAAATTGTATTCGATAAAAAAAAGTAAAAGAGTAATCAAAATTTGGTTGACGATGATGAAAAGTATGTGCCATACAAAGGAGAAGATGAACATAATGATTCGAGTGGATGAAAATGGGTATATTAATTATGAGTTTTACAACGTATAAATGTTTAATGATGTAGATGTTAAAATGTTGATTGTGTGACTTTTTAATTGCATAAGATTCTTTCCTTTCTTATGCTTTATTGAATTAATACTTCATTCATCCTAAATTTATAGGATTTAATCGTTGGGTTTAGTTTGCTATATTATTTCTTAAATTGACGTGTTGAATTGTTGGGTTATATTATTATTTTAATTATTTTGCTATTAAATATTCTAAATTGATGTATCAACTTGTTTTATAACATCATTTTTTTCATTATTAGGTATCATGCATAAAAGTTGGATTGATTTACGTAACTTTTGTTCAAAAAATACATTAATGGGAATGGATGATTTCTTTTTTTTTTGTATATGCAAATGAGAACATTGAGAAAACAAAAATCTATATCCCGTGTAAGAGGTGCACAAATCGAGTATACCACACCCGATAAATTATGAGAAATTACCCTGAGATGTATGGTTTTGGCAAGACTTACAAGGTTTCAGTTGTCCATAGAGAGACTTTTGGTGGTGTAAGAAGTAATATAAATTCTTCACGAGATGATATGGGAGTCAATAATATACCTACTAAATTTAATGCTTGAGATAACATGGGTACAATTGTTCAAGAGGAAAGGAGTATTCTGCACACATATGACATAACGAGTAATGATGAGGAACATAGCATTGAAGATGTATTCGAATCTGGCACAAAATGTTCTAGAGTATTCTAGACTTTTGAATGAGACGGGATGAGATTTGTAAGAAAATTGTCCTCAAAGGGATACTGAATTGTTATTTTTGTTGAACTTTTACACAAGAAGTAACTTAATGGATGAATAAATAATTTTTTCAGTATGGTGTTGGGAGTTTTAGGGAGGGTATTTACGAATGCTTCAATTCCCAAGTCTTTCGACCAAGCCAACAAGCTAAGGAATGACTTGGGATTCAAGTAGGAGATGTGGGATGCATGTCTAAACAACTATATGTTGTTTCAAAATAATGCTTGGAATCTTGTCTTTAGATCCCCACAAGGATACAGTTATATATAAATCTTATAATGTTGTTAGTTTTCAATTTGAAATTAATAAACTTGGTAAACGAAGGAAAATTCATAATTAAGGAGTTGTCATAAAAGATGAACAAATGAGTCATTCTAGTAGAAAATATAAAAACTTTACTGCATGTGATATTACATACTATGGGGAGCAGACAAACATCATTGAAGTTCAATATCTTAGGGTACAAAAGTGGATGAGTTCTTCTTTATGCTAGTGAAATTTAAGCATTTGAAATATAAGGATGATTGAGAGAGTAATGGACCTTTCATATTATCATCTTAATCATAACAAGTATTTTATGTGTAAAAACCTATAGAACCAGATTGACACATAATTGTTTACATGCCACCAACACATATATTTTATGGTACACAATGGCCGAAGAAGAATTATTGGTCAATGGAGATGATCCACTTAATATGAAAACTTGGATGAAGATAAAAACTTAAGGTGGGTGAGGCAAGGAAAAAATGGATCAATTATTGACATAAGTGTCCATGGGGATGATGATCATGAAGATGATGATGATAAAGAAGATGATGATGATGATGATGATGATGATGATGATGATGATGATGATGATGGTCATGATGAAATTGGCAGGGACAATGCTTGAGGGGAATATAACCTTAAATTAACTACCTTTTGTGTTTGAGTTTTTTCATGTCAAATATGGGAACACTGTGAAGACATTATTATGCATGTTTTCCATTTATTTAAATTTTAAAACTTAATGCTATCTACTGCATTATATTTCGATGTCCTCTATGATATCATGGGCTTGGAACACAATTGGAAACAAGAGCATTAGGACCTTAATCCAGGCTCACACATTTGGCGACATCGGCATTAGGCCCTCACACAATTGCAATCCATTAGTATATTTTCTTTTCTTTTCCTATAATTACATGCTTACACAGTAGATTTATATACCTCAATTTGATTTTTTCTATATATTCATGCTCACACAGCTCTCCTTATATTATTATTGATTTTCTCTCTATATATATGCAATTTTTTTTTCCTATATTTTTGGAGATAAGGATATATATAGGCAAGGCAAATCCATGATCAAAATAAAATTCTTCTTGAAGGGATTATACAATTTCCATATATTATCATTGCTTCGCCTTGCTTCGCTTTGCGTATATATATTTTGGTTTTGTTTGGTTTAGTTTTCCTATATATGCAATTTCCTGTGCTTTACCTATTCATTGTTGAAATTCTGATCCAGTAACTCTCTATGGAAATCATTCATGTATGAGAGTGCATGATCTCACAGTTGCAATACATTATGGTACTTGAAGTAGAATACTTGCAATTTTCTTTGTAAATAAATGATCAAAATCGAATTCTTATATAGTAATTTTCTTCCTATATTTTCTTTGCTTTGCCTATTTTTTAAGTTGTGAAGACTCCTGAAGATGAAATTTTGAGTGCTGAAATTCTTTTTGATACGTGTCCCTATATTCAAATAGATGTACTCTCACTCTAGCTAATAGTATCCTTAACAAAGCTTTAGCTTTTAAAGAAGAATTTTGGATGCAAAAGTCTAAAGTTTGGTACTGGGAGTACATTTATTAAAATATATTATGGTCCAATAGTATATAGATCACCATATATAGGTTTTTTGTAAGTATGTGTTCCACAAATGTTTCTATGAAAAAAGAACAATTACTGACAATAATAATTAGAGCCTCAGATTTATACATGTCATCCTGCCACCCTAACGGATAATCTTGTAAAGTATGACACAAGGGATAGGTGACCTACGATAATTGGTCACCAAAGGGTTGGCCTAATCAATAGAAGGGCATGTTATTATAGGGCCCAATCTTTTCCAAAAAAGTTTTGACTTAACTTTTAAATCTGGCACTAGAGCATTAATAGGGCCCAAGTGAGAATCCTTTCGGTTATGAAGTCTTAATGGTTTGTTCTTTGACATTGGGACCAAGTTATGATCACCATTGAAAAAAAATTCTTCTTCTTTTTGTGTACTACAATGAAAGAAGTTTTTATAAATATTACTATATTAGGTGAAGTATCTTCACATCTTACCAATAGAGGGGCTCACCAAATGTATTGTTAGTTTCTAACTTTCAAAGCAAGGAATTGAACACAACAAACGTTTTTTTGTTTATTGTAATCTCTTAACTCTTAAAACTAGTATATATACATAAATATATATGAATTATGAGAATTTGGAATTATATAGCTTCTCATTAACTTCATGTGAATCCCTAAACTTCAAAACATAGTTCCATTTATTATTTATCACTCAAAACTATATGCATGTTACTTACATATATGATAATATCACACACTATTCTTATTTGTTTATTTCACGTTTATATAAGTTAAAATATATAATTATGATTTGGTATCTATGAAAAATGGTCAAGTATGCATAGGAAAAAAATAATGTATGGGAAAAGTATATTTTCATTAGCAGTAGGCATCAATTTGTGCTTCAATATTGTATGGATAATTTTATCCATGAAACTTTTGTAACAACTATACTATAGCAAATAATTCCTTTGAACCCATGCCTTTAGGTACTAACTCCTTAGTGAAATAGGTAGCATGACCACTATGCTTCCTAAGAACTACATTTTAAAGGGATAAATGCTTTAGGCATATTTCATAAAAGAGATGAGGCATAATCCTTTGGCATAACAAGGCATAGGCCTTGTCTTGAATAAAAGGGGACATCCCTTTTATACTCGTCTGCATCAATGTAAAATTAATAGTATTTTACATTTCTATAAAATATCTCTAATAGAGTCCCCTTAATCATATTGAATTTTACACTGAGCCTGTGTATACATCTTTCAGATTACTCCACAAGTTACTGAATCTTCCATGTTTGTTAATCTCGGACCTAGGGTTTTATGTGTAGTCACTAATCTAATGGTTGATGTTGGGGAACTTTTTTGCTATGGATTTGTGTGATCATTTTGTGCAGAATTTGATTAGATAACTATAAAATGTTGTTGGAAGTTCAGACTTTTTGTTGGCAGGATTCTTGTAGTTGAATTATATAACTCTTCCCATAATGTATATTCACATTTTTCACCTATCACATGCCTCACACATCAGTCGTGCATATATACACCTTACTGTCACTTGCACACCACTTTATGATATTCTCACTTGAACACACTTTCACGGTACTTTATTATCACTCTCACATGTTTCCATGTCACTCTCACTTGCACATATCTCTCTCTCACTTTTGCATATTCACATGTCTCACGCCTTGCATATATTAGAATATCATGTATGTGCTCCATGCTTCACGCTACTTGTACATACTAGTTAGCTTTACTCTCCTTGTATACTTATCTCTTTTCTATATGCCATTCATGTATATTCCCATGCTTTACTTCATTCATAGTTGTTTCTACTCTTGTTACGATAAATAAGACTTTTCTTAAAAAATACTAATTAACATTCATGCATTTAGCACACTATATTTAAGCACTACATTTTGATCAAAATTTTGTCATGTACTGGAGGGTCACTTCATGATGGGTTATCAGCTTTACGGGGTGCGATTAACCTAAGAGATATGATTACCACCTTCCACTGGCATAGTACCTTCGACGTATATCAAACGATTACCCCCACATAGTACTGCTTGACCGAAATCACAACAGGAGGTATATAGTAGGGAACTCATTCGCATACGTCGAGTATATAAAATTCACTCTAACATGTACCGTCACTATGAGGTATATCGTGAGGTAGTACACATACACTTAGGTATATCAAATGGCTTCTCCACAAGTACCAATGAATCATTCCCCTTATAGGCAAGAGATATATCGCGGAATTCAGGCCAAAGGGAGGAACCATTGGACTAACCTCTTAATGCATAAAACACATATAGGTGTCGAACCTAGGACACTCATACCTATTTTGTCGGTTTCAATGAAAAAATCTATCAAAATTTTGGATCATTTTATCGCCCAAACTTTGTGCCATTTTGCATGCTCTCTTTAAAATGGGATCTTATCCATGAGTCCTGAAACAAGTCAAAACATGTCTTACATCTCTTCTTACCCAATCCTTTCTCATAGTCTAGTCATGTCGGACATTTTACTTGCACATTAGGCGAAACATAATACAAGTGAAACCAAATAATAACAATTACACTAGGAAATTTTCCTTCCTTCCCTTTTTAAAAATACCAAAAATATTTCCTTCCCTTTTTAAGAAAATATACATACCTAAAATTTCTTCTCATTTTCTCAAAATACCAAACATATTAATTTTCCAATAAAACAATAAAAATGAATCATTCCCTCTCAGGTTCGATTGCATACCCTAGTTTGGCCTGGCTCTCAACTGGCTCACATCTTCTATCAAGCCACCTCATAGTTCCACACCCTCGTCGTCATCCTCAGTGGAAATCGAGAAATCTTACCATAGATTCGTTATGAAGAACCCTGATTAGAACGCCAACGTTCATCCATACCTAGTGTTAGAACTTATCAACTCAATTCCAAGATCGTAGTCTACAAGAAAATTTCCATGAGATACAACAAAATGTGGACCAGATGCCTGAAGATCACGAACCTAATATTGTCTTCCCCATACCATGTGTCCACAAGCACCAGAATATATATAGGCTTTGGAAAAGTGTCAAAAAGTTCCTTATGCCCAATGCATACCACTTGTTAATGGGCCACAGCCAGCTCAGTTGTCAATGGTGAATCTTTCCCAAACAGGGGATAATTTATCGACACCTTTTCTTATAAATCCCAAAGAATAATAATTCAACAAGGTTAAGGAAAACCTCAAATTGCTATCCAAAAAGTTTGACTAAGTCAATATCTTGAGGAACTACATGGATTACACCAACATATCTCACTAATCGAAAGGTAGGATGCCTAAAAAATTTAAAATATCGGACATCAAGAAGCTTAGAGGTAGAAAATCTCCCATCGTGCATCTAAGAAACTATCACAATTACATGAGCCTATTGGAGGACACCTGAGATAATGGGCCAGATGTTTCAGCAAACTCTTAAAGAAAGTAGTTTTTTATGCTTCTTCTCATTAGAGATATCTTAAATCTACATTTAGGAGGACATGACCTCAGAATTCATAACCCAATAGAAATATAATAAGGAGTTGGAAGTAACTTGTCGAGACCTCAAACTACATAAGAAGAAGCCTAGGAAGTCATTCAACATATTTATCAATTGGTGGAGATAAAAATCCTCTACCATGATAAGCCGACCTTTCGATGATGAATAGGTGAGCATCATGAAGAAAACATTTCTACTACATATGCTGACCTCAATGGGAAGCCAATACTATGCACTTTTAGGAGCCCTCGGGTAAGCATGGTTGTAGATAGAAGAGAGTGTCAACAATCAATAAGTGGAGTCCATGCAGAAGAAGTCAAAAGTGCAATTCACTCGTTAGCCTGCTACATCATAGGTGCTAGAAGATAATTCCATTATAGCTAGAAGGGAATAAATCGAGCTCCATGATCCCCTCTCAAAATTATACCAATTTTATCTTTTTAAGAAACATCATCAAGCCTTTGGAACCTAGTCCATTGTCAAACCCACTTTAAGGAACTCTAAGCATGATGTTCGTTGTGATTTCCATACAATCGTCGGGAATACCACCAACCATTGCTTCCACATAAAGAATATCATTCAAAAACTCATCAGAAATGGGGTCATTCCTCCTCCATACAATTATAAACCCAATACCACCTGAAACCCTTTGGCAGCACACCGAACCAGTGTAAATGCCATTTTCAGTGTTGAAAATAATGATTTGGATCCTTCCACTAAAATATGACCCATAAATGCACACCCAATCCATCTACCAATTCCCCTAAACCCCTTAAAATTTCTCTCTCTTTTTTTCTAAACCCTAAAATTTCTCCAAACCAAGCCCCATTCCTCATGACAAGGGCTTCAATCGTCATCCAAACCTTCAGAGAAATGAGGATCATGGAGCTACCAGTTCTTTGGGATTAACTCAAAGATTTTGGGATGAAGTTACTACTCAGGATTACGATCAAGGAAAAAATTAATGAGAGAACCAACAATGTATAAATGGAAGAATAGGAGTGGTCTCGATAATCAGATGATTGGTTTGTGTCGGTGGAAGAATTGAGCTTAAACAATATTGTGAAGATTATGTCTGGTGAGTTCATTAAGGAGAAAGACATATGTATATCTTCCAAAATGGTCATCATCCTAAAACTAAAAGGACAGTCGACTCCCTCTTTCTAAAACTTGTCCATTAAGTGGGAAAGTTTATACGACAAAGCAGTTGAATTCATAAAGTGCATCGAGTTCTCGTGGAAAGACAATATTGTTGCCAACAGGTGGGGTGATGACTCAGACCCCTCAAATGATTTAGATGATGAACTTGATAATTGAAATGCTAGGACCAACATCATAGAAGTATTAAGAATGATGGCAATGATGAATCATTTGGCTTCCACACACTGAGACTGGATCTCTGCATAATCTACACTCAACTGAGCTATCCGACTCGCTATAAAGTTCATCCCTTCCGATAAACCACTTCTCAACTGGCATAGTGTCCCTCTCAAGCCAACTATATCCATCTAGAACCCGATTGTCTAGATTTTAAAAAATGAACCGAACTCTATCCCCTAATTTTCTATAGCTGATATTAATGTAATGAGACCTCCTTTGATGAGGTTCTCACCGATGTATTTACAAAAAATATTTCTAATGAAATAAATGAAGATTTTGAATATCTTGTTATGACTTATATTAATTACATTGATTATAATCAAACAATTGATGAAGATGATCTAATAATTGAATAATTCTTAACTAATCAAATAAAGAAAAAATTAAACAACATAACCGCGCTCAAACTAATGATGATGGGACTTTAGTTATTAATCTTGGTTCTAGTATCAATTCACATGAGATTAGGAAAGGGTCAAAACTTGACGATCATGAACGATCGTAACTCAAAGAACTCTGAAAAGAATTTGTGGACAGTTTTTGTGACACCCCACCTATTAAAATACCGGGTGGCCAGTCCCTAATCAAAATAAAATGTTGGTCTCATATGGTTCATTCTCATCATCACTTTTGAATTTTTTTTTAAAGTTACTAACCACCTAGTAATTTAATTAGATTGGTGCTAAATTTTATCTCTCATTAAATAATAACCATGCAAAAATAAATAACAATTAAACCATCACACAAACTAATAAATAAATCCAAAACAACTGAATAATATAAATAAAAGTACCTGAATCAACTATCGATTCAACAATAATATACAACAGTAAACTGAACAATAATTGGAATACACAATGTCAGATAAATAACTGAATACGACATCTGAGGATGACATGCCCAAATGAATATTGGAGTAAAAATCCTACACTTGAATAAATGAACGAAGCGTCTATAGCAAGTCCAGCAACTTCCACATGAGCTGCAGCTGCACATCCCTATATAGAATATTCAAGTTGGGCATCCCTATGGATGGACACCTAAAACGTTTTGCAAAATATTTTGACATGAGTCAGATCCCAAGTAAAACATTTTGAAAAAAATATTTAACAAGCAGTTAAATTGAAGTAATTAAATACGCGTATACACTCTTCATATTTAAGTTAGTGTCACACTCTCTTGAGGTATAACTCACCCCTCATCTAATGTGCACACCTAACGCTTTCTTGGTAACCTTTTCTAGTTACGTTACCCCACATAACTAGACATATTGAGTCTCTTTATTCATACTAACTTATTGTGCCCAATTGTATTTCCCCTACAATATGATACTCGATTCTTTATATCAATTAGCCAATTATGAATTTCTCATTATTCGTTTAATCCTCCACCCACTAGAGTTATTTGAGACGTCACTATCTTTCTCATTTACTAATTACACATCGTATAATAAGTCATAAGCGTATATTTATCACCTCATTATATACATATTAACCTACCAAGAGCACTTAGTAGAATAAACCACAAGTTTATATATATATATATATATATATATATATATATATATATATACAACACCCCTAGGCTGAGACCGACGGTGCATGCATACTCTGCTTTCAGGTCCAGGTACATCACGCACTGTATAAAGGACTATTGGTTCAGTATCTCACTCGAACCATCATCATAAATCACACATATTATAGGCGAACATAGTCCCCAGCTGAATGAGTCACTCACATACCTACGCTCCCATTCAACCGTCGCAACTATCATACTTTCATATAACACATGTCCAAGTTCTTATGTTCAGGGTACAAGTCTAAAATCCCCCCAATGGGCTCATCAGGATAAGACTGTCCACAACGTGCAACCTTCTCCCCATAGCAAGCAGCATAGGTATGTCATACACATAATAAATCATACAAATCATTATAGGTTTACATACAACCTATATTATAAATCCCACATGTAGCATATATATCTCCCGAATATCCTACGTATTATTTAATTTAAATTACACTTCTTATCATATATTCCCGAGTATCCCTCACTACTCGAAGTGTGCCAATTATCCTTTAAAATATGTCAATAGGTAATTCACTCGTATTCTACTGATTTAAATCATAGATTCGCTTATTCCCCAATTTGTTACTTTTTACATTACACTGATTAATCTAATCAATTTCACATTAATTAATTTATTAACGTAGTGTCACCTAACTAGAATACCCAAACTCAATTATTCGGTTCATATTCTTATCTCAATTTATTCCACTATTAAGGTTAATACCTCCCCTCACATTTAATATACAATAATTTATTTTATATATTTATAATAAACCACTCCGGCTACTCCGTGGATAAATTCCTGTAACACTAGCCTAAATATCCGAGTCCAACCTCTCACCCTAAATTTTATTAACTTTTGCCTCAATTAATTTCATCAAAAGGGTGTTACCTAACCACCCTACCCAAGCTCACTCTCTTGGACCGTATTCTCTCTCCTTTAAAATTTATAACACGAGGTCCCATTAATAAGTTTGCCCCCTTATTAATATTACTAGTCCGTAATACCTACCTCCTAATATCCTAGGTATTAATATCCATTTAATTTTTTTTAAGTAGTATCACAATGCCCGGACTCCCTGGCTTGGTCTGTATATTTAATCTTTTGAATTTATTTTACCATATTCTGATTATTTAGATTGGGACACCATCTAAATAAAATACATCTTAAAATCCATGTACCAAGGCCCTAAACTTTTATCCTCCTTTTTATTTTCACTTAATTAAATCCTTAGAATATCCCAAAAGACAATAGGGCCAAAATTGGCATTTCATAAAATTCTTGTCGTCGTTCAAATGACATATGATATTGTTCGACCAGCCATTAGCGTCGCTTGAACGACCTTCCTGTTCGTTCAAATGACTTACTATGTTTTTAGTCTCTTCGTCTACCTCGTGTTGTATCTGCATTATCAAATATTCAAATTTTATGATTTCAACTCAGAATAATTTTTTGTTAAGCCTTAATCATTTATATGATTTCCAACAGTTTCAATTCCCCAATTATATCAATATCCATCATCAATTTACAATAATTAACAATAAAATATAATACTTCGAATGATTTCTCCTACACTCGTTTTCACACACTTTAGTTCCGAATACAAAACTATCAACCTCGATTCATCGGTATGTGAATATCAATTCAGATTTGCATATGTTTGAATCTTAACACAACAACAATCAAATCTTTAATCTATATAATTTGTCCAATTCATAAACCCCATTTTTCATTTAAAAGCCCACCCAAAACGAATATGATTTACACCCACCATGATACGAATCAAAATACTGCAAATTAAATGAAAGAAGGTTTAACTACTTGCCTAGATAATTTTGTAGGGTCTGATTTTGGTGAAGATATTGATACATCTCCAAGAATTTCCTTCCCAAATTTTCACTCCAATGTTGTTCTTGCAAAGATTCTTTAAATCATCCCTTATACTTTTGAAATTCCTTATCAATTCTCTTCACTTTCTGTCTACCTCTTTGTATAACTCTACTAACCTTTGGTTATATGAAAATGACTCTTTAGTCAGACCAAACCTTTCATTTTATAAGTGTAATCCCGTTTTGACTTTTCATCTACCACTAAGAAGCCCAAATGCCACCAAAATAAGTTCTAATTAGTCTAAAAATCCCTCGAGACCCAAACATAACCTTCGGGTACTCAAATTTAACTATTTTGACATATTCGAAACCAACCGTGCACTCAAAATTGTCATCCGAGTTACTTAACTAAAATCTCCAATTTCACCCTCAATTTACGACATATATATTTTAAAAGAAATATCCCAAATAAATTTAAATCTTAATTATCCAAAAACATTAAATTTCCCAAATTAAATAAATTCTCCAAATAAAATAATTTCTCCAATTTATCAATTAAGTTTAAATTTTAATTCACCAAAAATTAAATAAATTACTTATCCTAAAAAATACGGGGTATTACATACTTCCCCCCTTACAAAGGAATTTCGTCCTTGAAATTCAAATGAGTCTAGTACTCCAAGCCTCAAATAATTCCCTACTCACATTCCTTAAGATCTCTACCCCTTGTAATCGCAAATTATATTAAAATTAAATTAATTACCCAGGGTACCCATACACCCTGTACCCGTGCTTATTTGCACGAAAGTCACCCGGCTCTACTACTCATAAATTATAATATAACTTTAAACTCACAGTCATTACCACATATATATATATATATATATATATATATATATTAACCAAGATACCAAACCTATGTACTAATGACCACACATCTCCCCACTTCCAACATTGCGTTAAGTTTCATGCGTGGGATGTCTCGCAAAGAGAAATCTAAACAAGGAACCCCCATTACACTACTACCTAACATTGTCGGTCGTTAAGATCTGCTAGGTCCTTAGTCCATAACAGATACCCCACAAATTCTTATCCCCTAACATAAAAGTATACTCGTCCACTCTCATGTTACAAAAGGCATCATACAATACTGCGTTCCTACTATCACTAGTTTCTTAACGCAAATTAATCATGATTTATATCTCCCCGCTCGATAATAAATATATCCACCCCGAATTCCATCAGTATCCGTCCCTACTCACTGGGATCATTTATAATAATACAACTAATTTTTTATAAGTCTATTATGCGACGCACGATAATATATATAGACTAGACCCTCTTTTAGATGCTCACTAGCACAAAAAATTCATATCTCGGAATAGCAAACATAAAGTCTCACCATACTCTATATTATAACCCAAACATCCCAGCATAAATATCATTAATGTCTCGTACGTAACATGCTTATCTCAAGCTTAGATCCGCACTCTCGGTGTGGCTATATCATACAGGTATTCTCGATTACCCCACAATTTGAAATTTAATTCGTCTCGATATTACCCCCATACATTAGAAAATGTTCTATCAGTGCTTCCTTCATTGACTAGCCAACTCTCGTGTCCATATATCCTAATAGGTCTCAGCTTAAAGTGTTTCTTCTACACGTTCAATAATTTAACATTTAAAACCGATGCACTATTATCCAATAATGTCTCATTACTCCCAAAGTTTATTACAGTCCATATGTGTAACATCCTGCAATGAAGCCCAAAATAACTTTCCTCAATGCACTATTCCCTAGAATTGTCGATTGTCAAAATCTGTGGTTCCCAAACACACACCTAAGATATCACCAATTTTTTTATAGTAGCATGATACGATGCTCTCACGATCACTAACTTTTCTTCACGTAAACAATAATGATCTAAAACTCTCCCCTCAATAGTGAACCCGATATACTCTAATCACATCAGCAAAATTCACTACGCACTAGGATCCAACATAACTAGACAACTATACTCTCTAAAGTCTATTTCTCAAAATCTTTTGGTGAGTTCGACCCCCTTTCAGGTGAGACATCCCCAAACGATACATTATGCCCCGAAACAGCAAACATAATAGTCTTGCTATAATCACCCATCATCATACAACTAACCATACCCAGGATAAAACTATACGTCGAATATAACCTCTCAAAATGAGTTAACCTTATAAAATACCTCTTCTCAGCATCCACTCTTGCTCCCCTGCAGATGGAACTAAAGGGTACCCCACTACGCCTAGAGAAAATATACACACACTATAATAATATTACATAAACTTCTACTATGCCCATTTCACATGAGAATCTAGTAGTAACGAATTACTGTTATTTGCTCGTGCCATACAAAGCAGACCCCAAATCATTCTGGTATAAAGTATCATACTTCAATTGCCAATAGCACTCGCTGTTCAAATGATTCCTGGGTATAACACCCTCATCCCAACCGAACTAAGAACTTCTTATAACGGTTGCCCCTACTAGGCATCTCGATCTTGTTCCCCTAATTCACTGTGGACGATATCCACACATGTATTCCCAATATTTACACATAAGACACCTCACTGTGTCATTTCCTTTTTCTCTGGCCCCACTAGCCCTATCTGGGTTGTCCTTCTCGCGTACCAATTATACTTGTCCTTAACTGCTACACATTTAGCTCCACTGGCCCTATGGGGCTCGTTGTTGGTCTTAACGACTCTGACTGAATCCACCAATACTTGGTAGTAATTATATTGATCTCAATCATTAAAATGAATTCTCTACTGGGTATCCCATCCATGGTTGTTGTGACCGACTCCCACCACTATAACGCAGCTCTTATGAGCCAAAATTTTGCCCAAAATTTAATCATGGGTGCCACGGCACTCCACCCTACACAATTGTCTTTGGATCTGCTCCTCTTATTTCTGCGGTGACTCCTATAGCAGTTACCTTTCTCAAAATATTTCAAAGCTTCTGCTGAGCCTCCCCTCCTTCTTTCCTTGTAATAGCCCTCGCTGGTCATCTCAAAATAATTCGGTGTATGAAGTCCAACCGAACTCGTATATGAATCGCATCATCTATACTTAATTGCAGGAGAACGTATGTCACATTAGTGAAGTAATACAACAATCCTATAATAAGGCTCTATATCAAAGAACACTATGCTAAAATGTAATAAGCATCACAGATACTAAGGACTCTCGAACTTAAGGCTATGAAACCATCTATGACACCCTGCCTATTAAAATACCGGGTGGCCATCCCGTGATCAAAATAAAACGTTGGTCTCATATGGCTAATTCTCAGCCTCATTGTCAAAAAACTTTTTAAGGTTACAAACCACCTAGTAATTTAATTAAACTGGTGCCAACTTTTATCTTTCATTAAATAATAACAATGCAAAAATAAATAACAATTAAACCATCACACAAACTAATAAATAAATCCAACACAACTGAATAATATAAATAAAAGTAACTGAATCAACTATCAGTTCAACAATAATATACAACAGCAAAATGAATAATAACCGAAATGTACAATGTCAAATAAATAACTAAATACAACATCTGAGGGTGACATGCCAAAATGAAAACTGGAGTGAAGATCTTATACTAGAATAAATGAATGAAGCGTCTATAGCAAGTCCTGCAACTTCAACATGAGTTGTAGTTGCGCATCCCTGTTTAGAATATTAAAACTGGGCGTCCATGTGGCAGGGTAACTAAAATGTTTTGAAAAATATATTGACACAGGTCAGAGACCAATTAAAATATTTTGAAAAAAATATTTAGCAAGCAGTTAAATTGCAGTAATTAAATATGTATGTACACTCTTAATATTTAAGTTAGTGTCTTACTCTCTTGAGGTATAACTCACCCCTCATCTAATGTGCACACCTAACGCTTGCCTGCTAAACTTTTCTAGTTATGCTATCCCTCTTAACTAGCCGTTTCAAGTCTCTTTCTTCATACTAACTTGTTGTGCCCACCCGTATGTCCCCTACGATACGTTACTAGATTCTTTATATCAATTAGCCAATTATGAATTTCGCATTATACGTTTAACCCTTCACCCACTAGAGTTAATTTAGATGTCACTATCTTTCTCATTTACTAATTGCACATCCTAGAATAAGTCATAAGCGTATATTTACCACCTCGTTAAATACATATTAACCTATTACATCATCTACCAAGCACACATAGTAGAACAAACCACAAGTATATATATATATATATATATATTCATATAATAAGTGAGCTTGGTTTTTGAAAATGTGTACATTTTTAACGGTGCAGTTCAATGCCACCTCCTTACATATTTTTACACATTTTCATTGTTTAGATCACATTCATTTCCTTTTTACAAATCTACCCCTTAACTATTTGGTTTCCCCATCTTTTTCCACCTCTCAAATTTTTCCTTTAATTAAAAAATGGGGGCATTTTGGTAAAGAACCCAAACTTACACTATCATTCCTTATACTCTCTTTCTTCGCTCCCGGCCCTCACAAACCCTCTTCACCTCCTCTAAGAACCCGATCACTTGCTCACCTCGCAGTCACTCACCTCTCACCTGTCAATATTCGGTTTAGGGTTTCTTGGCTTTGGATTTCGTGAGTTTTTGATTTCATCGGCTTTGGACTTCTTTGCTCAGGTATTCTTTTATTACTCAGATCTTATATACATTCTTAGGTTTTGGATTTCTTTGCTCATGTATACATTATTAGGTTGTATTTGTATTTCGAGTTTGCTCAGAATCATGTGAATACATTCATTATAAACCCTTCATTACATTCTAATACCAGATTGTACATTTTGGAAGTTGGCTCAGATTGTAGATTTTGGGGTTTCTTGGTTCATATTGTACATTTTGGAGGTTGTTCTTGGAAAACTTAGGTATCCTTTTATTTTTTACGTTTGGGAGCTTATATTTTTTACAAATTCAGTTTTCTATTTTTCATTTTATTTTTTTATACTTATTTCATTGCAAACTCAGGTGTTAGGTTTCGTGGGTTCGGACATTTCATCGGTTTTCCTCTTTAATTGCAAACTCAGGTATTCTATGATTTTATGCCCACATTGTAATGTTTGGCTCAGAATCTTTAGGAATAAAGTTTTGACCTTAATTTGTTTTTTTTGTAGTTAGGAGTTTTCTTAACATTCTATCACTTTTAGTTTCTTAATATACTGAAAATGTAGTGGTATACAATACAAAGGTAGTTTCTTATTAGTTTGGAAATAACCTAATAGTGAACGAGATGTTTGGTTTTAGAAATTTTCTTATATATTGTTGAATTCGAAGATTATGTTCCGTGGGTTAGATTTTCATGAATTAAACTTCATTATAATTATAAGGTTTCAAAGCCCAATTTTCAAGCTCTCTTACAGTTTCTGTTGATATTTTTTCAATTAATCTTCATTTTTCATATTATAGTGATGAGTTACAACATGATTGGGGATTATTTATTGGATGACTTCAATTATATGTCCTTAATCCAGGTTGTGTGTATAATTTTAGTAAGTTCCATGACGTTATTTGGTGACACACAGTAAAAGTATCATGACTATTAGCATAAATGCATTGTTATTATATGTTTTGTGATTTTTGTGTGTGATTTGATTGTGATTTTGCATCAGATTTTGGAGGCCAAATCTTAATCAAATTTGATTTTAGAGGTTGACTCTCCGTCAAATCAGGTATAGTCTCTCTCTCTCTCTCTTAATTTTGAGATGTGATCTTCTTATCTTACTTTTGATTTATACATGTCTGTTCTAAGTTCTTCTCTTACTTTCGAGGTATGCCATATCTTTTAGTTTTTGTTCCTTTTTCTTCCCTTAAACTGAACTTTTTAAAGGCAGGGCATTCTATTTTTTTAGAGATCTAGCAACTGTTAAGGTTTCTTTATGTTGTTTTTATTTTTAGATTGGCATTTCAAAAGTTCTGAATTGTTTATGTCACCAACCGAACCTATCACATCATTATCCCTCTAATTTATGTGTTCAGTATAAGCGTGTGCATATGGATCTAGATATCGCATAAATCAATATCCATTTTATTGTAATCCTATAGCTACCTACATGTTTGACAAAATGTTCACTTGAATTTCTAGATTTCTTTTTCTATGTCCTATATGTGATTTCTTATATATCTATTCTTTGTAAATGAAACACATGGTTACTTTGGCAACAACCTAGGAGTCGCATCTTCTTGAAACTCAAACAAATCGAATAATATGTCCCTTCCACAAGACTCTCACTTTTTTTTGTACTTACAAATTATGATATCATTGATGATAGATGGGTTAAGACCAACTGTCCTGATGTACCAAATTGGATGGCCAACCACAGGCCTATGATCTTCATCAAGAAACTCATCACGGGTCTCTAATAGTTATACCTGTATATTTGGTTCAATTTGTTCATATTGGTTCGATTTGTTCATATATAGCTATATATGTAGAGCAAAGCTTTAATTCATATATTTATTCTCTTATAATCAAGTGGTCTCGAGTTATATTTGGAGCGATCTGAGAGCCTCTCATGCATGAGATGGACAAAATCGTTGTGGCTTTAATTTGGTATATATTGTGTTATACCTGTATATTTTGTTCACTTTGTTCATATTGGTTCGGTTTGTTCATATATAATTATATATGTAGAGCAGAGCTTTAATTTGGTTCGTATTATAGAGCTGAGATTTCAGTTTGTTCATGAGATTTAGTTCATATATTATTCTCTTATAATATGGTGGTCTCGAGCAATGTTTTGAGCGATCTAGAAGCCTTTAATTAAGTTCGTATTTGGTTCGGTTTGTTCTTAAGCGTAGATTTATTTTGGTTTACATATAGTTATACTTTTATAATTGGTTAATTTTGTCCATTTGGTCCATTCCTATCTTGCGCTGCCATCGAAGTAATACACGTTCAGTATACTGCAGTTATGACTGCACTGAGCATATTGCAGACCCTAATAACTATATGCTCAAATTCACTTAGAGAATTGAGTTTAATTAGGTACCTTAAGGTATACTCAAGTGCATTTGTTGAATCTATAAGTGCATTTGAGCAGATTTAACATTTCTACACGTTGCAATAGTCCCCTCGCCTTAAAGCTGATGTGATTCAACAGTTGAGGTATTTAATACACGTTTTCCGCCTCTTAACTAGCTATCATCTTTTATAGGTATTAATTTGGGCATTGAATTTATTTTATCATGAAGTTTTTATATTAAATAAATAATTGGACAACATATGTTTCGTGTTTGTAGTTTGTTCATCACGCCTTTCGAATTTTTCTGATCATCAAGATATTCAAATGTGCATACAAAGACTACCATCACATCTCCCTACGCTCTGATTTATGCGAACAACACTCACCAAAATTTCTACTGACTGGTAACGCAGGAGGTGAGAGTGGGATGATGATGTGTTAAATAAACCTTCAAAAAGAAGGGGCATGAGATCCACTAAGTATTACTCCAGGATGTGGCAGCTATGCTGCCTAGATCACTTATGAATAGAAAATCAGTAGAAAATCACTTATGCATATTCCTTTCTAATTGTATTTTTTTTGTTAGTTTGTCATTGTTAAAGGTTTGTACGTTGTTTCTTCTTTTACAGCCTATGCTTCAAGAGCAAGGAAAGAAAAACAACATGATTTTTACGACTTTTAGAACAGATCTGCAGTTGAGCGAACGAGCATCTTTAATTCATTCTTGAAATTTGGAATCTGTTCTAAACACTGAAATCGAATAGATCCGCAGTTGAATGCAGTGGACTATAACAGATCTGCAATGGGTTGTAACAGATGCGCAACATGAATTTGACGCCTTTCATGAATTTTTAATTTCTAATTCATCCTTTTAAGAACGAATAGATCTGAAGTTGCATAAAAATTTGTATACTCTTTGAAATTTACTGACCACATTATTTACATGACAATTTGTAGTCTCTTTGAAATTAATGATCACTTTCATGCATAATGACTCAATTCTTGAATCACTTCTTGGAACAATAATGACATTACTTACCCTAAGCATCATACATCTTTTGAATCATACTTTTGGCAAATTCTATACCCTTCAATTTCTTTACTTGATTTCTATTTTGTAGAGCATGTGCCTGTCGCATTAGGTGAATTTGAGTTCTGCTTAAATCAACTCTAATTGCCTTTGGGGATTCGGACACATTTGACGAGATTAGTAAGTGTTCAGTTGCTTCTTTCAATATTTTTGCAGAGTGTGTCTCATTAGTAAGTGTTCAGTTGATTCTCGAATGGTTCAGATTTTCTTCTTTCAATTTGTTCAATTTTCCTAGAACACATTGATATATCATATTTTCCCAATTTGAAAACAGAATACCCCTAAACACTTACACTTTTGGGGTTATTTGGGGTTCTCTTTGGTTTTTGGATGTATTATTTATGTTCTAATTCTATGGATTAGGTATCTCGAGAAAAGTGTGTGATTTATCTAATTTTGGGTTTGTTTTGTTTATGAAATAAACAAAACTTTGTTTAAATTATTGTACTAATTGAGGGTGTCATAGGTTAGTAGTTCCCTCATTCGGTAAATTCCATCCCTTTGAATATGGGATCTCTAAACAAGGGTTGTATATAATTTTATGTTTAGGGTGTCATAGGTTAGTAGTTCACTCATAGGTATGCATATGTCGTGTACAAACTCATACACCCATCGTGTGCCAATTTCAAACCCATCGTTCATCTACTGATTAATATATAGGTTATGGCCCCATAATTTGCATAACACATGTTTGGTAACAAATGCAGGTTCTTATAAACATAATGGCAGTGCCACCTATGGGAAGGTTGTGTCCCTAATAATTTGCATAACACAGTGGCAGTGCCACATGTTCTGTAAGTGAGGGGAAAACTTTAAGGATGCCGACGAGATCAGTGTCGGAGCCAAGCTCCTATAAATGTCATTTTATTGGCACACATTCATGTCTGAAAATTTTTCTAAGTTCATACATATAATACCATCAACATTAACATGATATATACCATGTCTTCGTGCACCAAATGTCTGCCCGCATACCCTATATTACTGAATTGTTGCCCGCACCCGCACCACCCTCATTTGTACCCAACCACACCTGTACGCCATAATAGAAATGTAAAAATTCTATTAACACATGATATATACCATGTCATTTGTAATTTTTACTGGAGTTTAGTGAACATGCCATATTATAGTGAACATATTAGTAAGCTATATAGTTGCTATGTAGTGAGCATATTAGTAAGTTGTATAGTTGCTATAGCTGCTATATAGATGCTATAGCTGCTATATACCAGCTATAGGATGCATAGGATGGACTTTTATAGCTGTTATACCGTCTTGATTGGAGATTGGACTTTTAACATGCATAGGATGCCCGAATAAGTTTGCATTTGCTACTAAGCATTATAATTTTCAGCATTATCTATTGTAGATAAGGTGTTTTTCAGTTTGTCAAATTTGGGGAAATTCATATAAGATAATTGTGAATGTTAGTGTCTTAATTTTTCAAGATATTTCATAGAAGACATTGTTGCCTACATAGACAAATTTTCATGCTAGATGTTTGACAAATGGTCAAGTTATTGTTTAAAGTTGAATGGCCAAGTGAAATTAATTTATGCTACGTCTCTCTTTAGTGTTTTAGTTGTTCTTACTGATAGTGAACACGTGCTATTATACTGAACATGTGATATTTTAATTGTTCTTACTAATTAGGTCTCTCTGGCTTTTAGATTGAATGTTCCAGGAGCATGGGAAATGCCTCAGGGGGAATTGAAGATGGTGAAGAGTAAAAATCTGCATCAATAATGGAATTGCAAGAGGAAACTAGAATATTGTCTACTGAAATAATAGCCGAGGTTCCGAGGTGGCTAACTTACGACTTCCCAGCAGCTGTGAAAGCCAAATTGAATTTCCTGTGGGGTGGTGAATGGCATGGACAGGCACAGAAGTGGTTCCTCGTGATATTTTTGAAATATGAAAGCGAGATCAACTTAGTAGGTTCCAAAGTAGACCCATAATTCTCTTAGTGGAAATGGGCAAACTCTGAAGAAGTTATTGAATAGGCAGTGGACTACAAGAGACCAATATATGAAGAAGTGATGTTTAATTGCTGTTGAAAAACAATAAGGGTAAGACAAGAAATTCAATTACATCAATTTAATTGTGTTGAAAAATTTCTATTAATAATTAGGGTATAATGCAAAATTACCCTTAAAATTCCATATCCATAGTTTTATGATGTTTAAACTCAAGTTCAATTAGGTTCCACAGTACGCGATTATTTGGTTCAAAGTTCTATTGCTTTCCCGGGGTACTACTACATTCGTAAAGCATGTGTAGTATAACATTTATTTGGTCCACTCAAGTTTTTGATCGACTATTTTTCTCGAATAAATTATTGGATCTATCATCAATCTTCTTATGTTCGAATAAATTATTGAATCTATCATCAATTTAATGACAGTTGGAAGCAACATCGTAGCAACAGTAGTGGGAACGAAGAAACAACAACAGTAACAAAGTAACAATAACAAGGCAATGAAGCAGCAGCAATGAACAACGAAGCACCAGGTAATTTATAATATCATGGTGGAGATGTTATGATCCCCGACTTTCAATTTTTCATTTTTATTTCTTTACACACACACCCCTCACTTCCCTCACCATTGCTCAATATATCTCAACATTAAAAATTTATTTTTTCTCTCTTTCAGGTTGAATCTGTACTAAGAATCTGAAACATCCAAACCAGCGACAACCATGGAAAGTCGTCAATCTTACTTCCAAATCCTTAATCTATTCTACAACAATTTATGTTTTTGTTATTAAAATGGCAAAAATATTCTTATTTATCATCTTACACTCATCACGTACAGACCAACAAATACAAATACACAGTGCTCTCTTTTAATTAATATTGGCCGAATATTTAGTTTTGTGAAACTCGATGAATAATTTCATCCATTTTTCTTTAATGCTAATTATTTCCCTAGATAAATTTGTTAATAATCATTACAACTAAGCTTAAGATGAAAAAAAGATTACTATAAATCTTCTTTTCCTTGGATGCAAGTAAGATTAGTATGAAAAAAAGCTCATGTATGTTACTGATTGTATATTTACTTATGTGATTGTATCTTTGTTTGAGAAACTGATTAATTATGTTTATTGTTTGTCAAATCGTACATAAAATCGAGAGGGGGAGAGTGATAATGGCGAGAGGTGGGAAGAAGGATGGGAAGATAGCAGTAGTAGCACCTAATCTAGAAGCAGATGAGTGCAAAAGACATAAAAGAATTGCAATTTCCAAAAACATGCTCTCCGATGCTCCGCAAAGACCTGCTGAGACATTTTAAGGAAGTCCCACAGAAAGAATAAATTCATATTCTCCTTTCCCGGCCTTCTAGCTCCCATCCCCGAATTTGAGATTTTTTTTATATTGTTGGATTTATTGTTACCCCTTAAATAGGGTGGATAGTTCAATAAACAAAGGAGACTATGTTCATTTTATTTTAAAAATTGACACTTTGCTTTTTTGAGACACAGTGAATTTGATTGAAGAATATTGTATATTTTATTTTATATGTGAATTTGTTTGATGAATTTAGACAATTTGAATGTTATTGGCTTATTTTTTGATTGTTATGCATGGTGAATAGTCCTATAAATAAAGGGTATTATTGCCAATTGTTTTAAAATGACACTTTGAAATTTTTGCGTTTCGCTATTACGTACCCTGAAAAATTATCGTCGCTTCGCGATTATGTACTTTAGAAAATTTTGTCATGCCTTCAGACACGGGCATACGCTAGTGTGTGTGTGTGTGTGTGTATATATATATATATATATATATATATATAATGGCACCCCTAGGCAAAGACATGTGCTGCATGCATACTCAGCTATCAAGTTCGGATACATCATGCACTGTATAAAGGACTATTGGTTCAGTATCTCACTCAAACCATAATCACAAATCACATATATTAGAGGCGAACGTAGTCCCAAGCTAAATGGGTCACACACATACCTACGGTCCCATTCAAGTGTCAAAACTATCATACTTTCAGATAGCACATGTCAAAGTTCCTATGTTCAGGGTACAATTCTAAAATCCCCCCTATTTGCTCATGTGGATAAGATTATCCACAATGTGCGACCTCCTCCCGATAGAAAACAATGTGGGTATGTCGTACACATTATAAATCATACAAATCATTATCGGTATACACACAACCTATATCATATATCCCATACGTAGCATATGTATCTATCGAATATCATGCGTATTATTAAATTCAAATTACACTTCTTATCATATATTCTCGACTATCCCTATGTCAATAGGTAATTCACTTATATTCTACTGATTTAAATCATAGATTCGCTTATTCCCTGATTTGTGACTTTTTACATTACAGCGATTAATCTGATCAATTTAACATTAATTATTTTATTAACATAGTGTCATCTAACTACAATACCCAGACTCTCTTACTAGGTTCGTATTCTTATCTCTTAAAATTTATTCCACTATTAAGATTAACACCTCCCGTCACATTTAATATACAATAATTTATTATATATATTTATAATAAACCACTTCAGCTACTCCGTGTCAAAATTCTCATAGCACTAGCCTAAATTTCTGAGTCAAACCTCTGACCATAAATTCAATTAACATCTTCCTCAATTAATTTCATCAAAATGATGTTATCTAACCACCAAATCCGAGATCATTCTCTTGACCCGTATTCTCTCTCCTTTAAAATTTATCACATGATGTCCTATTAATAAGTTCGTCCCCCTTAATAATATTAGTAGTTCGTAATACCTACCTCCCAATATCCTAGATATTAATATCCATTTAATTTTCTCTAACTGGTATCACAATTCCCGAACTCCCTAGCTTGGTCCATATTTTTAATCTTTTGAATTTATTTTACCATATTCCAATTATTTAGATTGGCACACTATCTGAATAAAATATATCTTAAAACCCATGTGCCAAGGCCCTAAAGTTTTCTCCTCTTTTTTATTTTCACTTAATTAAATCCTTAAAATATCCCAAAAAAGACAACAGGTCCAAAATCAGCATTTCATGCAATTCTAGTCGTCGTTCGAACGACAATCATCGTCGCTTGAACGACCAACTACGATTTCACTCTCCTGGTCTACCTCATGTTGTATCCGCCATTATCAAACATTCAAGGTTTATGATTTTAACTCATAATCAATTTTTGATAACCCTTAATCATTTATACGATTTCCAACAGTTTCAATTCCCCAATTATATAAATATCCATCATCAATTTACAATAATTAGCAGTAAAACGTAATACTCCGAATGATTTCTCCTACACTCGTTTTCTCCCACTTTAATTCTAAATACCAAATTATCAACCTCAATTTACCTGTATGTGAATATCAATTCAAATTTGCAAATGTTTGAATCTAAACACAACAACGATCAAATCTTCAATCTCCACAATTTTCCTAATTCATAAACCCCATTTTTAATGTGCAATCCCACCCAAAACCAATATGATTTACACCCACCATGATATGAATCGAAATACTGCAAATTAGATGAAAGCAAGTTTAACTACTTGCTTGAATAATTTCATAAGGTCTGATTTTGGTGAATATAGTGATATACCTCCAAGAATTTGCTTCCCAAATATTCACTCCAATGTTGTTCTTACAAGAATTTTTCAAATCATCCCTTAGACTCTTAAAATCCCTTCTCAATTTTCTTCACTTTATCTCTACCTCTTTATATTACTCTCCAAACCTTTGGTTATATTAAAATGACTCTTCTATAAGTCCAAACCTTGCATTTTATAAGTGTAATTCCGTTTTTGACTTTTCATCTACCATTAAGAAGCCCATAAGTCACCAAAATAAATTCTAATTAGTCTAAAAAGCCCTCGAGACCCAAACACAACCCCCGAGTCCTCAATTTTGACTATTCCAACCTATTTGGAGCCAACCATGCACTCAGAAGTTTCATCCGAGTTACTTAACTAAATTGTCGAATTTCACCCTCAATTTACAACACGTGTAATTTAAAAGAAATAACCCAAATTAATTTAAATCTTAATTATCCAAATAAATTGAATATTTCAAATTAAATAAATTCTCCAAATAAAATAATTTCTCCAATATATCAATTAAGTTTAAATTTTAATTCATCAAATTAAATAAATTGTTTATCCTAAAAAATACAGGGTTTTTACAGTTTTCACATGGTCCTATAGCGATATGTCGGGCATAGACATGGAGATTGTGCAACATGAGATCCCCACTTACCCATAATATAAGACCGCTAATAAGACATTGAGAAAAATCCACCCCGAGTGGTCTCTCAAGTTCAAAGATATGGTCTTCAAGGAGATGAATGTATATTTTATTCGCGTAATCGAATATCCGACACGGCTACCCAACATCATCCATGTTCCAAAGTCAAGTGGAAAAGTTCACATGTGTGTCGACTATAGGGATTTGATCAAATCTTCTATAAAGGACAATTATCATTTTCCCAACATTGACATGATCATTGGTAACACTGCCAATCACGCCCTCAAGTCATTTATCGATGGCTTTATCTGGTAAAACCAGATCAAGATTCATCCCAATCCACTACACCAAATCTGCCGAATTGTCAAGGTCATTGACCTTGACAAATCCAACTTGTCAAGGTCAATGACCGTGACATTTCGAGGGGAGACAACTTTTTTTTGTCACGGTCGTGTCACGGTCATTGACCTTGACACAAAACTTGCGTTTTGTGTCACGGTCGTGTCGCGGTCAATGACCATGACACGTTTATCACGGTTATCAACCGTGACAAAGCCGTGACCCTTTTAAAAAAAATTGTCACGGCCATTGACCGTGACACGTCCGTGACAACTTTTTGTCACGGACGTATCACGGTCAATGACCGTGACAATTCTGGACAGAATTTAAAAAAATTCTGCTGACAGTGAGTCTGTGGACAAAGATGCCTTGTCGGCATCAGACTGCGACTCATGCACTTCCTTAAGCTTTGCCTGAAACGACAAAAAGCACATCATTAGTAAAATAAGTAAACTAAAAAATTATAACATAATTAACAAAAATTAAACTGTCGGATTACTTACAATCGTGGCCGCGACGCTTGGGGACACCTCCTTGTCCTTCCCCTTCTTCGTCCGAAGAGCCACATAAGTATCGAGCCTATGTGGCTTACCCCCTGGCCCACTCCCTACCCCCTGAAATAAAATAAAGTAAAGTAAAATTAGTATTGGCCCCGCAAAGTAAAATAATGAAGAATAATATATTTTTGTAGTTATAGAAAAATTAAATCGTACCTGCATCCTATGCTCCACCTCGGCGTAAGAGGTCCGGTCGGAGTAGTGCACGTCCGTCTTTTTTGCCCGATTTTCCCTCCCCGGTTGGCGAGATTCCAATTGTCGATCCTCGATCTCATTGTCAATGAACTTCTGCCATTGTGCCAATGAGATCGGCTCCTTGGGGGGGACGGATCCACGCCATTGGATAATCGAATCTCTTGTGTTCCCAAAGTACCGTGCCCACATATTTTTTTTCCACGACTTGAGTTGCTCCGTAATCTGCTCCAAGACGGGATCGCGTAGCTTTGGATCCAAGTTGAATTGTTCTTGTCCAACAAATACAATGTTAGTTGTGAATAAATATAAATATAAATATAAATATAAATATAAATATAAATATAAATATAAATATAAATATAAATATAAATATGAAATCGAAATTGAAATTGAAATTGAAATTGAAATTGAAATTGAAATTGAAATATAAATATAAATATATTACCTGTAGTGTCGCCCAAACAGCTAACTTGAGCTCATATGGCATCTCCTTCCAACTCATAAACCCCGGGTCGATGACTGTCTTTAGCAGCTCGAGGGATCTCGCTAATAGCTCCGACTTGTTCTCGACGGTAATCCCAAATTTTCCATATTTTGGGAGCCTAGGGGCAGAGGAGCCCTCGTCGCCTCCGCTACCACCGAGCCCAGAGGACATCATCATAAACAGCATCATCATCTTCGCCTTAATATCTGAAGGAGACATTTTTGCTGTAAAAAAAATGTTATTTGTACAGATAAAAAAAATGTTAATAGTACACATACACACACCCTTACCCCACCCCCACCACACACACGCACACGTCATGCCACTTTTAAAACTAACCAACCTAACATTTCATCAATTAAACTAACAATTAAAGTATACAATTATTAATTTGCTAATTTACAATGAGGGACAATCCTTCTTTCATATGAAATTGGCACTAATTATTAATTTACTTTCATTTAAAACTATACAATTAAAATTATAATTAAAGCTGTACAATTTCTTAATTAAAGATATACAATTGTTAAAATTGCCCCTCCACACCCCCCACACCCCACCACACCCCTTGCCCCCCTCCCCCCGTCACGCACACACGCACACACACACACACACCACCCCCACCACCCCACCCCCACCCCCTCCCCCCACCACGACCGTGACAATTGGGGTATTTTAAATATTTATATAATTGATTTTAACATATGAATTCTAGAACTTTTTTAACATTTACACTATTCTAAATATCACTAACCTTGCATTCATACTAAGGTTTACATAGTTTTAACAAATTATAACAAAATATTATCATATTTTTAGTTAGAAAATTCCACCCCCACCCCCTCCCCCCACCACACCACACCCCCACTACCCCCGTCCCCCACCCCACCCCACCCCCACTACCCCCTCCCCCACCACACACCACCATACACACACATATACACATACCCCACCCCCTCCCCCTCCCCCCGCCACGCACACACCTACGCACACACACACACACCCCACCACCCCACCCGCACCACCTCCCCCCACCACGACCGTGACAACTACATTTATTGTTTATCAATAAAATTGTGACATGAGATAATTATAATTGGAGCATAAATTTCATTATCATAAAGGGATAAATCCAACCAAGTACAGAGATTCTACAAATTAAAGTGAGAATTAAATTTAAGACTTTCTAACAACATGCATGTGTATGGATTCTACATAGTTGGGCACGAAAGTAACTAATGATATTCCTAAAAACATACAATTGGCAACATTTTGTGAATTTACTAAACTTTATATAATATTATCAAATTCTGTTAAAAAATTATCTAGGGTTTTACCTAATTGAATTAATTTCATGAATAAAATTATTATCAATTTAAATATTTATATAATTAAAACCCTCATATGAATTCTAGAACTTTTCTAACATTTACACAATTCTAACTATCACTAACATATATATACACACACATACACATATACATATACACACATATATATACACACAAATATATACACACGCATACACATATACATATACACACATATATATACACACATACACATACACATACACATACACATACACATACACATACACATACACATACACATACACATACATATAGAAATGAAAGAGAAAGAGAGGAAATAAAAATATACCTTAGAGAGAGAGAGAGCAGAAATCGCGGATGAGAGAGAGAGAGAGGGGAAAAAAAAGAATCCTAGGGATTTTTTTGCTGCAAAAGTTGTCACGATCATGTCAAGGTCATTGACCGTGACACAAATCTCGCGTTTTGTGTCACGGTCATTGACCTTGACACGACCGTGACAACTAATTGTCACGGTCAACGACCGTGACAAGGCCGTGACAAGTAAATTTGTCACGGCCTTGTCACGGTCGTGTCAAGGTCGTGTTAAGGAAGTCCCACAGAAAGAATAAATTCATATTCTCCTTTCCCGGCCTTCTAGCTCCCATCCCCGAATTTGAGATTTTTTTTATATTGTTGGATTTATTGTTACCCCTTAAATAGGGTGGATAGTTCAATAAACAAAGGAGACTATGTTCATTTTTTTTTTAAAATTGACACTTTGTTTTTTTGAGACACGGTGAATTTGATTGAAGAATATGGTATATTTTATTTTATATGTGAATTTGTTTCATGAATTTAGACAATTTGAATGTTATTGGATTATTTTTTGTTTGTTACGCATGGTGAATAGTACTATAAATAAACGGTATTATGGCCAATTGTTTTAAAATGACACTTTGAAATTTTTGCGTTTCGCTATTACGTATCTTGAAAAATTGTCGTCGCTTCGCGATTATGTACTTTAGAAAATTTTGTCATGCCTTCAAGCACGGGCATACGCTAGTGTGTGTGTGTGTGTGTGTATATATATATATATATATATATATATATAGGCAAAGACTTGTGCTGCATGCATACTCAGCTATCAAGTTCGGATGCATCATGCACTGTATAAAAGACTATTGGTTCAGTATCTCACTCAAACCATCAACACAAATCACATATATTAGAGGCGAACGTAGTCCCAAGCTAAATGGGTCACACACATACCTACGTTCCCATTCAAGTGTCAAAACTATCATACTTTCAGATAGCACATGTCAAAGTTCCTATGTTCAAGGTACAATTCAAAAATCCCCCCTATGTGTTCATCTGGATAAGATTATCCACAATGTGCAACCTCCTCCCGATAGCAAACAATGTGGGTATGTCGTACACATTATAAATCATACAAATCATTATCGGTATACACACAACCTATATCATATATCCCATACGTAGCATATGTATCTATAGAATATCATGCGTATTATTAAATTCAAATTACACTTCTTATCATATATTCCTGACTATACCTATGTCAATAGGTAATTCACTTATATTCTACTGATTTAAATCATAGATTCGCTTATTCCCTGATTTGTGACTTTTTACATTACAGCGATTAATCTGATCAATTTCACATTAATTATTTTATTAACATAGTGTCACCTAACTACAATACCCAGACTCTCTTACTAGGTTCGTATTCTTATCTCTTAAAATTTATTCCACTATTAAGATTAACACCTCCCGTCACATTTAATATACAATAATTTATTATATATATTTATAATAAACCACTTCAGCTACTCCGTGTCAAAATTCTCATAGCACTAGCCTAAATTTTTGAGTCAAACCTCCGACCATAAATTCAATTAACATCTTCCTCAACTAATTTCATCAAAATGATGTTACCTAACTACCCTGTCCGAGGTCACTCTCTTGGCCCGTATTCTCTCTCCTTTAAAATTTATCACATGATGTCCTATTAATAAGTTCGTCCCCCTTAATAATATTAGTAGTTCGTAATTCCTACCTCCCAATATCCTAGGTATTAATATCCATTTAATTTTCTCTAACTGGTATCACAATTCCCGAACTCCCTAGCTTGGTCCATATTTTTAATCTTTTGAATTTATTTTACCATATTCCAATTATTTAGATTGGCACACTATCTAAATAAAATATATCTCAAAACCCATGTGCCAAGGCCCTAAAATTTTCTCCTCTTTTTTATTTTCACTTAATTAAATCCTTAAAATATCCCAAAAAAGACAACAGGGCCAAAATCATCATTTCATGCAATTCCAGTCGTCGTTCGAACGACAATCATCGTCGCTTGAACGACCAACTACGATTTCACTCTCTTGGTCTACCTCATGTTGTATCCGCCATTATCAAACATTCAAGGTTTATGATTTCAACTCAGAATCAATTTTTGATAACCCTTAATCTTTTATACAATTTCCAACAGTTTCAATTCCCCAATTATATAAATATCCATCATCAATTTACAATAATTAGCAGTAAAACGTAATACTCAATGATTTCTCCTACACTCATTTTCTCCCACTTTAATTCTAAATACCAAATTATCAACCTCAATTTACCTGTATGTGAATATCAATTCAAATTTGCATATGTTTGAATCTAAACACAACAATGATCAAATCTTCAATCTCCACAATTTTCCTAATTCATAAACCCCATTTTTAATGTGCAATCCCACCCAAAACCAATATGATTTACACCCACCATGATACGAATCGAAATACTGCAAATTAGATGAAAGCAAGTTTAACTACTTGCTTGAATAATTTCATAAGGTCTGATTTTGGTGAAGATATTGATATACCTCCAAGAATTTGCTTCCCAAATATTCACTCCAATGTTGTTCTTACAAGAATTTTTCAAATCATCCCTTAGACTCTTAAAATTCCTTCTCAATTTTCTTCACTTTATCTCTACCTCTTTATATTACTCTCCTAACCTTTGGTTATATTAAAATGACTCTTCTATAAGCCCAAACCTTTCATTTTATAAGTGTAATCCCGTTTTTGACTTTTCATCTACCATTAAGAAGCCCATAAGTCACCAAAATAAATTCTAATTAGTCTAAAAAGCCCTCGAGACCCGAAAACAACCCCGAGTTCTCAATTTTGACTATTCCAACATATTTGGAACCAACCATGCACTCAGAATTTTCATCTGAGTTACTTAACTAAATTGTCGAATTTCATCGTCAATTTACAACACGTGTAATTTAGATGAAATAACCCAAATTAATTTAAATCTTAATTATCCAAATAAATTGAATATTCCAAATTAAATAAATTCTCCAAATAAAATAATTTCTCCAATATATCAATTAAGTTTAAATTTTAATTCATCAAATTAAATAAATTGTTTATCCTAAAAAATACAGGGTTTTTACAGTTTTCACATGGTCCTATAGCGATATGTCGGGCATAGACATGGAGATTGTGCAACATGAGATCCCCACTTACCCATAATATAAGACCGCTAATAAGAAATTGAGAAAAATCCACCCTGAGTGGTCTCTCAAGTTCAAAGATATAGTCTTCAAGGAGATGAATGTGTATTTTATTCGTGTAATCGAATATCCGACATGGCTGCCCAATAACATCCCTGTACCAAAGTCAAGTGGAAAAGTTCACATGTGTGTCGACTATAGGGATTTGATCAAATCTTCTATAAAGGACAATTATCATTTTCCCAACATTGACATGATCATTGGTAACACTGCCAATCACGCCCTCAAATCATTTATCGATGGCTTTATCTGGTAAAACCAGATCAAGATTCATCCCAATCACAAAGAGAAGACTTATTTCACTACTTGTTTGGGTTCTTTTTGCTACATTGTCATGCCTTTCGATCCTAAAAATGTTGGGGTTACCAACCATAAGGTGGCTATGACCATCCTGTATGATCTTATCCATAAAGAGATTGACGTCTATGTTGACATTATGATCATCAAGTCCAAAACGTGAGAGGATAACATCCCCACCCTGGAGAAATTCTTTGAATGACTGCAGTAGTACTAGATGAATCTCAACCCACAGAAGTGTGTCTTTGGCATCACAAGAGGCAAGATCCTTTGCTTCGTGATCAGTGAAAGAGTAATTATGGACTACACTTCCATAATCAAAGAAATCCTTGAAATGTAACCACCCCGGACATAGAAAGAAATTACTGGTTTCCTAAGTAAACTTCAGTACATTAGCATATTCATCAACCAACTCAATTCTATTAGCGAACCCATATCCAAGGTCTTTTGAATAAATTCAATTAAGTATGGAATTAGGAATGCAAGAGGCCATCGATAAGATCATATAGTATCTCACCTGACCTCCAATGTTAATAGCACTATATCCCAATCTTCCCCTACTTTTATAATTTACTATTACGGACACTGTAATAGGGGATATGCTAGCCCAAAACCTCAATGAATGAAGCAAATAACGAGACATATACTATGCCAATAGAAAATTGGAAGGTTATGAAATAAACTACACTGCATTTGAGAAGGATTGTGTTCCAATAGTTGGGGTCACTCAAAAGATCCAACATTACATGCTTACATTCCCTATCAAGTTAGTATCTCGAATGGATCCCATAAAATACATGTTGGAAAAGCCTTGCTTGTCAACCTAAATGGCACTCTAGTTGCTGTTACTAGTCGAATTCGACATCTCCTATGTCACGTAGAAATCCATAAAGGGGAGATACATCTCTTAATACCTTCCTAAAAATCCCATGGGTAAGCTAATGCGTGAATTTCAAAGTTTTTAGAAGAGGATATTCTCTGTACTTACCAAGAAGATCTCAAATGGAAAATTTTATTTGATGGAGCTTCTAACAAGAAAGGATATTGCATTGGAATACTCCTGATAGCCCCTGGTGATTATCACACTCCCATCACCAACAACATGACAAATTACGAAGCATACACTGTTGGTCTCAAGACTTCCCTCAAGAAGGGAATCCAATAACCTTCATATATGGGAATGAATGCCTATGGCCTTTAATGTCCCCGCGGTATGTCGCGAAGGATAGAATGTCACATGTCACCAAAATATAAATAAATCATTAACAAAATCCACAAAAACATAAGAAAAGTACACAAAAATACAAAAAAGAAGAAAATAAAGTCTTACATGATCATTCGTAAAGGCATTCATCACCTCCCTCATATCCTTCAAAGCTAAACACTCTAGCGATACCCTGTTCGATGTCCTCGATCAACTTATCCTTAGAAACTCCCTATCTCACTTTTGTTCAAATAAACCAACACCGTTTTGTGCCTGATCACCTTATAAAACCACATCTACAAAACATAACACAACTCTGTTAATAAAAAACCTCAAAAAGTAACAACCAAGAAGAAAATGAAAAAAATGAAGGCAACATCCAGAAGATACATGGGCCCCATAAAAGTCTATCGGTGAAACTGACTGAAAGCATTTGGTGGAGCATAGAGGGATGCTAGTGTGAATCTACCTCAATTATAAAAGTGAATTTCAGAAATGATCCCAAGGAAGGGCAAGAATAGCATGTGTACGACATCACCACTCGGCGCCATTGCCAACCATCCTAACAAAAGCACAACGAATAAGAAAGTTGTCTTCTGAACCTGTTGTCCATTCGTGAAATCTATTTGAAGAACTAGAAAGGTGTCCTCCAACACTAATATTTGCATGAATTTAGCCAAAACAATACGCCCAAAGTCCTAAGAGCAACTTGGACTGGAGCTTTAAAAATGAAAGTGTCCGATCCACCACGATCTGTTGATCCTCACATTCTAACCTCGTAAGTTAATGCATGTCTAGTGAGGAAACTATCATCTGACCCATGCCTAGAAGAACCTTGTGAGTGGAATCCTATCAATTTTATCCTAAACCACACAGAACAATTGAAGATCTCGACTTGTCATCTAAACTCCCCGTAATAGGTCCAAACCCTGCAACTTCTACCATCAGATTCACTTCCCTAGGAAGATTCTCTTATACATTCCTAATTGCAATTGATCCTCGAGAATGTATTCTTGACAAAGAAATGTCCACGTACATAAGATTAATAATCATTAATACCCAGCATAAAATTAATCAAAAATAAAAAATTAAATAAATAAAGATCACCTACATAATTGTTTGGGTTCTTCATCTTTACAGAATGGTGATTCCTAGGCTCCATCAATAAAGCCTTCTCACTACCAATTGCCAATGCACCCACTCGGTGCCATTTGATGTCAGTTCATTCTTCGGTGCTAACAAAAGTTTTTTTTTTCCATATCTTCCATGAATTCATTGAGATAAAAGCAGCTAAAATTTAATTCTAGAGAGATATAAGGATTTTTCATTTTGAAAGTATGAATAATGAGGAAGCATCCCCCCATTTATATAATAAATCAAGTGATATGTTGATCAGCAGTCCTCTCGGTATGCACATTGGTAGAGACCCTTCGTATACAAAAAACCTTGAGGATTCCATGCCACGACCCACAAGCACACCCCTACCTATGTGTATCGGCATACCCCCTAAATTGTGTTACAAAAATGCCAAACAATTCCAAGAATTCACAAAAACAATCTCAAAAAATTTCCAAAACCCTCAAAATCCATCAAAAACACAACTTCTCACAAAAAACATTCATTTTTAAAAATTCATAATGCAATAAAAAATTTATTAAAAATCCAAAAAACCTTAATAGATTCCTGAATATTCTAGAAAGTCCAAAAAAATATTATACGCAAGCGTTAACAAATCATTTAAATTCTCAAAATACACCGCTCATCCACCGTTTAGGTTTGCAGAATTGACCTAGCCTCGACCCTCTAAATCAAAAGATACCACATTTTAGATCGACAGAATTGTCCTCGACCCTCTAAATCAATCGCTTCCACTATTTAGGTCCTCATAATTGACCTTGGCTGGTAGAATTGGCCACGACTCTCTCAACCGATCGCTTCCACCCTTTAGGTTTTCATAATTGATATAAGAACAAAGAGATGGCCTCAACCCTCCAACTCGGTCTCTCAAACTCTTTAGGTTCGTAGAATTGACATATGCCCGCAAAATTGGCCTCAACCTCTGAATCAGATACTCCCAGTCTTTAGGTCCGTACAATTTACATAGGCTCACATAATTCACCTCGACCCTCTTAATCAATAGCTTCCACCCTTTAGGTCCACATAGTTGACCTAAGCATGTATAATTATCCTCAACCCTTGGAATCGATCGTTTCCACCCTATAGGTCTGCCGAAATATTACCTAAGCTAGCAATATTAACGTCAGCCCTCTGAATTGATCTCTACCACAATTTAGGCCTAAAGAATTCACTAAGGCTTATAGAATTGGCTTGCCCTATGAATCGGTCACTCCACCCTTTAAGTCCATAAATTGACCTAGGCCTACAGAATTCGCCTCGCCCCTCTAAAATGGTTGCTTCCACCCTTAGATCCAAAGAATTGACCTAGGCCTGCAGAATTGGCCTTGACCCTCTGAATCGGTGGCTACCACTCTTTAGATCCCGAGAATTGACCTAGGCCCATATAATTAACCTTGAGCCTATGAATTTGTCATTTAAGCCCTTCATGTCCATAAAATTGACCTAGACCCCCAGAATTGACCTTGAACCTCTGAATAGGTTACTTCCGCCTTTTAGGCCCATAGAATTAACCTAGGCCTATAGAATTGGCATCAAACCTTTGAATCGGTCACTTCCACTCTTTAGATCCGAAAAATGTCTTAGGCCAATAGGATTGGCCTTGACCTTCTTAGTCATTCGTTCCCACTCTTTAGGTCCACAGAATTCATCTAGGATTGCAGAATCAACCTTGACCCTTTGAATCGGTCGCTTCCACACATAAGTTTGCAAAATCCACTAAGACAGGTAGAATTAGCCTCGACCCTATGAATCAGTCGCTCCCACCCTTTAGGTTTGTAAAATTAACCCAGGCCTACAAAGTTGGCCTCGACCCTCTAAATCGGTGGCTTCCCCTCTTTAGGTCCTCAGAATTCACCCAGGCTCATAGAATTGACGTCGTCCCTCTGAATTCGATTGCTTAAACCCCTTAGGTTCGTAGAATTAAGCTAGGCCAACAGAATTGACCTCAACCCTCTGATTAGGTCACTTCCACCTTTTAGGCCCACAAAATTAACCTAGGCTAACATAATTTTCCTTGACCCTTTGAATTAGCCACTTTCACTCTTTAGGTCTGCAAAATTGACTTATGCCAATTGAAATGGCTTCGACCCTCTAAATCGGTCGCTCCCACTCTTTAGGTCCACATAATTGACCTAAGATCATAGAATCAACCTTGGCCTCTAAATCAGTCGCTTCAATACTTTAGGTCCTCAAAATTGACCAATGACCATATAATTGGCCTTGAGGCTCAAAATCGATTGCTTTCACCCTTTAGGATTTCAAAATTGACTTAGGCCCATGGAATTGGCCTTAACTCTATAAAAAGTTTGCTTCTTCCCTTTAGGCCCAGAGAGTTGACCAATGTCCCCAAAATTAACCTCGACCCTCTAAATCGGTCTCTTCCAATTTTTAGGTCCTCAAAATTGATCTAGGCAAGCAGAATTTACATCGACCCTCTAAATTGGTCATTTTCATTCTCTATGTCCTCAAAAGTGACATAGGATCATAAAATTAGCCTTGACCTTCCCATTCTATTACTTCCAATCTTTTAGTATTTAGAACTTCCCGAGGCCCGCAGAATTGGCCTCGGCCCTCTAAATCGGTCACTTCCACCCTTTATGTCCACAAAATTGACTGAGATCTACAAAATTTTCCTCGACCCTCTAAATTTATCGCTTCAACCCTTAGGCCCTTAGAATTGACCAAGGCCTGAATAATTGGCTCAGTCCCTCTTAATTGATTGCTATCACCCTATAGCTTCACGTAATTGATCTAAGACTACTTAATTGGCCCAGCCCTCTGAATCAGTTGCTTACACCCTTTAGGTCTGTTGAATTGACGTAGCCCCATAGAATCGACATTGACCCTTTAAATCAGTCGCTTTCATCCTTTAAATGTGCATAAGACCATCCATAATGGGTACTCTAATACCATTGTGGATCCTTTATTTTTGGTGCTTTTGACTCACAATGGGGGGTAAATACCTTATAATTTGGAGAGAATCCACTTAAAGTCCCATAGACGGAGGGGAGGGATATGGGATTCATTTGTGTGCCAGAAGGAGGGAAAAGAAGTGTGCCCATGCCAGGCAGAATACGGTTTTGTGCCCCATGCCAAGTGCAAAATGGTTGCCCGCCTAGCATAAAAGTAATATATTATTTAAATGGATACATTTGCAACGACTATAGCAATGGTAATTACCACGTAGGCCAGGCGCAAAATTATTGCACTCCTAGCCCAAACGCACAATAATTTCCTGCCCCACCTTATTTTACAGTATTTGCATTACGAACCTCATCCGTCATATCGTCCCAAAATACCATAAATTTATGATATCCCATTGTGAAATTCCTAGTAAACCTAAGCACGTAGAATTATCCTCAAGCCTATAAATCAATCACTTCCACTCTTTAGGTTCTCATAATTACCCTAGGCCTACAGAATTTGCCTCAAGCCTGTGAATCGGTTGTTCCCACTCGTGAGGCTCTCAAAATTGACCTAGGCTCACAAAATTAACCTCTTTGACATAGGCCCGTATAATTTACCATGACCCTCTTAATCGATCACTTACACTCTTTAGGTTCTCGAAATTGACTTAGGCTCGTAAAATGGCCTTGACCCTATAAATTGGTCGTTCCCATACATTAGGTCAGCATAATTGATCTAAGTCCACAGAATCAGCCTTGACCATATGAATCGGTCACTTCCACTTTGGAGGTCCTCAAAATTGACCTAGACTTGAATAATTGGCCTGAACCACTAAAACGACTAGCTTCCATTTTGCAGATTTAACTTAGGGCCGCAGAATTGGTCTCGAACCTCTAAATCAATCATTTTCACTCTTTTGGTCTTTAAAATTGACCTAATAAAGCATAATTGGTCTCAACCCTCCAAATAAGTGTCTTCCATATTTTAGGTCTCCAAAATGGATCGAGGCTCATAAAATTGGACTCAACCCTCTGAATTGATCACTTCCACCCTTTTGTTACGGAAAATTGACCTATGCCTATAGAATTAGCCTTGACCCTATGAATCGGTCGCTTCCACCCTTTAGGATCACATAATTGACATAGGCCCGTATAATTTACCACGACCCTCTTAATCGATCACTTCCACTCTTTAGGTTCTCTAAATTAACTTAGGCTCGTAAAATGGCCTTGACCCTATAAATTGGTCATTCCCACACATTAGGTCAGCATAATTGATGTAGGTCCACAGAATCAACCTCAACCATATGAATCGGTCACTTCCACTCTCGAGGTCCTCAAAATTGACCTAGACTTGAATAATTGTCCTTGAACCACTAAAGCGACTAGCTTCCATTTTGCAGATTTAACTTAGGATCGCAGAATTCGCCTCGAACCTCTAAATTAATCATTTTCACTCTTTTGGTCTTTAAAATTCACCTAATAAATCGTAATTGGTCTCAACCCTCCAAATAAGTGTCTTCCATATTTTAGGTCTCCAAAATCGATCGAGGCTCATAAAATTGGACTCAACCCTCTGAATTGATCACTTCCACCCTTTTGTTACACAAAATTGACCTATGCCTATAGAATTAGCCTTGACCCTATGAATCGGTCGCTTCCACCCTTTAGGTTCACATAATTGACCTAGTCCTGTAGAATTGGCCTCGACCATCTAAATCAGTGGCTTCTACCCTTAAGTGCATAGAATTAACCCCTCAGAGAATTAGCCTCGACCATCTGAATCGGTGGCTTCCACTCTCTAGGTCCTCAAAATTTAATTAGATCAGCAAAATTAGACTTGGCCCTTTGAATTAGTCGATTCCACCTGTTAGGTTTTTATAACCGACCCAGGTTTGCATAATTGACCTCGACCCTCAGAATCGATCGCTTTTAGCCTTTAGGTCCTGATAATTGAACTAGGCCCGCAAAATTAGCCTTGACCTTTTGAATCAGTCACTTAAACTCTTTACATTTGCAGAATTGACATAGGCCTGCTGAATTATACTTCACTCTTTGAGTCGATCGCTCCCACCCTTTAAGTCTACAAAATTTATCGATCCTGTAGAATTAGCATTAACCATCTGAATCGTCCAGTTGAAATCTTGAGTTCCTTGGAATATATATAGGACTGTAGATTTGGCATGGACCCTCTGAATTAGTAGCTTCCATTCTTCAGGTCCTCAAACTTAACCTTGGTCCGTAGAATTAGACTCAACCCTCGAAATCAGTCATTCAAATCTTATGGTCTTCTAAATTGACTTGGCCCGACGAAGTTGACCTCAACCCTCTAAATTGGAACGTATCGACTACTTAGATCCCCAAAATTAAACGAGACTCGCAGAAATGTCCTCGTCCCTCTAAATCGGCCGCTTCCGCTCTTTAGTCCTTATAATTCACTTAAGTCATCAAAATTGGCATCGACCCTATGAATAAATATATTCCACTCTTTGGGTCCTCAGAATTGACAAAGGCATGTAGAATTGGTCTCGACCCTCCAAATCGGTCGCTCTCACTCTTTAGCTCCACCGAATTGCCTTAAACCTTTGACTTATCCCCTTACACTATTTAGGTCCTCATAATTATCTTTGACCCTCTGAATCGGTCTCTTCCACACTTCAGGTCTGTATAATTGACCTAGGTGTGCAAAATTAACCTCGACCCTCTGAATCGATTGCTTCCACCCTATAAGTCCACATAACAGACCTACGCCCATAGTATTAGCCTCTACCATTTGAATCGATTTCTTCCCTCTTGAGGTACTTTGACCTAGGTCCAGAGAATTGGCGTTGACTCTCTAAATCGGTCACTTCTAATGTCCAAGTCCTCAAAATTGACCTAGGCATGTAGAATTTGTGTCCACCCTCTAAATTGGTCACTTTCATTCTTTAGGTCATCAGAATTGACCTAAGACCGTAAATTAGCCTCAACCTTCTCATTCATTGACTTCCAATCTTTTAGTCTTTAGAATTTTCGTAGGCCAGGATAAATAGCCTCGACCCTCTAAATCGGTCACTTCCACACTTTAGGTCCTCAAAATAGACGGAGATATAGAAAACTTTCCTCGACCCTCTAAATCGATTACTTCCACTATTTAGGTCCTCATAATTGACCTAAGCCCAAGATTTGAACTAGGCTAGAATAATTTGCCCCGTCCCTATAAATCGATCTCTTTCACCCAATAGGTTCGCGTAATTGATCTAGGGTTACTAAATTGGCCTCGACCCTCTGAATCAGTCGCTTTCATCCTTTAGCTTTGTAGAATTAACCTAGCCCTATAGGGTGGTAAAATTTACCTTGGCCCTCTTAATTGGTCGCGTTTCATATTTAGGTTCTAAAAATTGACTTAGTCTCACAAAATTGTCCTCGACACTCTAAATTGGTCATTCCCACCTTTAGGTCCACATAACTGATCTAGTCCCAAAGAATTATCCTTGGGCCTCTTAACCTGTCGCTTTCACTTTAGAGGTCCTTAAAATTGACTTAGTCTTGAATAATTTGCCTCGAATATCTGAATCGATGGCTTCCATTCTACAGACTTGAAATAGGACTGCAGAATTGGCATGTAACCTCTGAATCAATCATTTTCACTCTTTTGGTCTTCAAAATTGACCTAATCCTCCATAATTGGCCTCGACCATCTAAATCGTTCTCTTGCATCTTTTAGGTCTCCAAAATTGACCGAGGCACATATAATTGTCCTGAACCCTTTGAATTGATCACTTCCACCCTTTAGTTACATAAAATTGATCTACGCCCATAGAATTAGCCTCGACCCTATAAATTGGTCGCTTCCACCCTTTAGTTCACAGAATTGACCCAAGCCTGCTCCTCGACCATAAAAATCAGTGGCTTCCACCTTTAGGTGCAAAGAATTGACCCGAGCTCACAGAATTAACCTTGGCCATTTGAATCGATGGATTTCACTCTCTAGGTCCTCAGAATTAAACTAAGCCTACAGAATTAGCCTTAACCCTCTGAAGTAGTTGATTCCACCTTTTAGGTTTTTAGAATTTACCAAGTCCCGTAGAATTGACCTCGACCCTCTGAATCGATCACTTTTACATTTTACGTCTCGAGAATTGAAATGCCCCGACCCTCTTAATCACTCACTTCCACATTTTAGGTTTGATAAATTTACGTAGGACTGCTGAATTATCATCCACCCTCTGAGTCGATCGCTTTCACCCTTTAGGTCTGCAAAATTTACCTTGTCCTATAGAATTAGCGTCGACCCTCTGAATCGTTAGCTTGAACTCTTTAGTTACTCAGAATTAACCTATACCCGTAGATTTGGCCTTCGTTCTCTCAATCAGTTGCTTCTATTCTTCAAGTTCTCAAAATTAACCTTGGCCCATAGAATTGGCCTCAAGCCTCGAAATCAATTGTTCCACTATTATGGTCTTTTGAATTGACCTAGCCCTACAGATTGCCCTCGACCCTCTAAATAGCTTGCATCGACTCTTTAGATTCCTCAAATTGATCAGGGCCCATAGAATTTTCCTCGAGCCACTGAATCGGTTACTTCCACTCTTTAGTTCCTTAGGATTCACTTAAGGCTTTATAATTGGCATCGATCATTTGAATCAATCGCTTCCACTCTCTGGGTCCTCATAATTGACCTCGGTTCACAAAATTGGTCTCAATCTATGAATCAGTCACTCTCACTCTTTAGGTTCATAGAATTGGCCTTGACCCTTCAAATTAGTTATTTCCACTCTTTAGGCCCTCATAAATGTCTCCGGCCTTCTAAATTGGTCGGTTCCACCCTTTTGGTCTGCAGAATTGAGCAAGGCATGGAAAATTAGCCTCGAACCTATGAATCGGTCGCTCCAACCATTTAAGTCCACATAATGGACCTAAGCCCACATAATTAGCATCTACCCTCAAAATCGGTCACTTCCACTCGTAAGGTCCTTAGAGTTGACCTAGGTCCATAAAATTGGCCTCGACCCTCTAAATTGAACGCTTCTAATTTTTAGGTTCTTAAATTTGACCTAGGCACACAGAATTTGCTTAGACCATTTGGATTGGTCGCTTTCATTCTTTAGGTCCTCAAAATTGACCTAAGCCCAATAAATTATCCTCTACCTTCTCATTCAATCGATTCCAATCTTTTAATTGACGTAGGACCATTGAATTGGCATCAACCCTCTAAATCGATCGCCTCCACCCTTTAGGTCCACAAAATTGACTGAGATGTATAAAATTTTCCTTGACCCTCTAAATCAATCGCTTCCACTCTTTGGTCCTTAGAATTTACCTAGGCCCAAGAATTGATGTAGGCCCAAATAATCGGACCCATACCTCTAAATCGGTTGCTTTCTCCCTATAGGTTCGTGTAATTGATCTAGGATTACTAAATTGGCCTCGACCCTCTGAAATGGTTTCTTTATCCCTTCAGGTCTATAGAATTGACCTAGCCCCATAGAATTGACATAGACCTTCCAAATTAGTCGGTTTCATCCTTTAGATATAAATAATAGACTTAATACCGAAGAATTTTCCTCAACCCTATGACGTGGTCACTTCCACTCTTTAGGTTCTCATAATTATCCTAGGCCTATAAAATTAACCTCAACTCTATTAATCAGTTTATCTCACTCTTTAAGTTCTCATAATTAACCTAGGGCCACAAAATTAAACTTGACCCTCTAAATTGGTATCTTCCATCAATTAGGTCAGCAAAATTGACATAAGCCAGTAGAATTGTCCTCGACCCTCTGGACCAACGAATGGGTCGCTTCCACCCTTAATGTCTAGAGAATTTACCTCTGCCCTTTAAAACATTATCTTCCACCCTCTAGGTCCAAAGAATTAATCTAGGCCTATAGAATTGGTCTTAACCCTCTGAATCTTTTTCTTACATCTTTAATTTTGTACGGTTGACTTAGGACTACAGAATTAGCCTAGACCCTCTCAATCAGTACCTCCCACTCTTTAGGTCGGTAGAATTGAGTTAAACCCGCATATTTAGCATCGACCCTCTTAATCGATATCTTCAACTCTTGACGTCCTCGAATTGACCTAGGCATAAAGAATTAGCCTCGACCCTCTAAATCAATCACTTTTTCCCTTTATGTTCGCAAAAATTACCTAGGCCCACAGAATTGGCCTCGACCCTCTGAATCGGTCACTTTCATTCTTTATGTTCAAAAAATTAACCTAGGCTCGCAGAATTGGCCACGACCCTTTGACTCAATCGCTTTCACTCTTTTTGTTTTAGAATTTACACATTCCCCTAGAATTATCCTCGACCCTATGAATTGATCTCTCCAACCCTTTAGGTCTATAGAATCAAATGAGGCTCACAGAATTAGCCTCGACCCTTAAAATATGTCGCTCCCACTCTTTAGGTCCTCAAAATTGACTTAGGCCAAAATAATTGGCCTCGTCCCTCTCAATCACTCTCTTTTACTATTTAGGTCCTCGGAATTGACCTAAGCTGACATAATTATCCAAGAGCGTCTGAATTAGTCACCCTCACTTTTTAGGTTTGCAGAATCGACCTAGGCCCACAGAATTGGCCACAACCCTTTAAATCGGTATCTTCCACTCTTTTGTCCTAAGAATTGACCTAGGCCCACATAATTGGCCTTGACCCTATGAATTTGTCGCCTCCATCCTTTAGGTCTACGAAATTGACCAATGCCTAAAGAATTGGACTCAACCCTCTGAATTGGTCTTTTCAACAATTAGGTCCACAGAATTGTCCTAGTCCAATAGAATTGGTCTCGACCATCTAAATCGATCAATCAAACTCTATAGCTCCTCAAAAATGACCTAGTCCCATAGATTTGGCCTTGACTTTATGACCAGTCACTTCAATTCTTTATGTCTTAAAAATTGACCTAGGCCTATAGAATTTTCCTCAACCCTTTGAATCAGTCGTTTCCACTCTTTTGGTCTTTAGAATTTATGTAGGCTCGGAGTATTATCCTTGAATCTCAGAATTCGTCGCTTCAACACTTTAAGTTCCCATAATCGATTGAGGCCCATAAAATTGGCCTCGCACATCTAAATCAGTCATTTTCACTCTTTAGGTCCTCTGAATTGACAGAGGGCCTCATAATTGTCCTCTACCCTATAAATTAGTTGCTTACACTCTTTAGGTCCTCATATTTGACCTAAACCCATACAAATAGACTACACCCTTTGAATCAGTCACTCCTACTCTTTAGGTCCACATAATTAACCTAGGCCCGCAGATTTTGTGTCGATCCTCTGAATCAATTTCTTCCACTCTTTAGGTCCTCAAAATTGTCTTTGATCTTTTAATTGTTCAGTTTCACCCTTTAGGTCCACAGAATTGACCTAGGCATGTAGAATTGGCCTCGACCCTCTAAATTGGTCATTCCCACCCTTTAGGTCCTCATAATTGATTTAAGCCCAGAGAATTAGCCTCAACCCTCTGAATCGATCGCTTCCACTCTGGAGGTCCTCAAAATTTACCTAGGCTTGAATAATTGGCCTCGAACCTGTGAATCGATGGCTTCCATTCCGTAGAATTGACATAGGACTGCAAAATCAACCCTCTGAATCAATCAGTTCCACTCTTTTGGCCTTCAAAATTGACCTAATCCTGCATAATTGGCCTCGACCCTCCAAATCGATAGCTTCCATCTTTTAGGTCTCCAAAATCGATCTACACTCGTAGAATTGGCCTCAACCCTCTGAATCGATCACTTTCGCTCATTAATTATGCAAAATTGACATACGCCCTTAAAATTAGCCTTAACCCTATGAATCAGTCCCTTCCATCTATTAGTTTCACAGAATTGACCTAGGCTAGCAGAATTATCCTCGATCATATAAATGGGTGGCTTCCACCCTTAGGGGCAAAGAATTGACCCAAGATCACAAAATTAGCCTCAGCCATTTGAATCGGTGGCCTCCACACCCTAGGTCCTCAGAATTGAACTAGGCCCACAGAATTAGCCGTGACCATATGAATTATTAGATTCCACCTTTTTAGTTTTTAGAATTAACCTAATCCCTCATAATTAACCTCAACCCTGTGAATCGATCACTTCTACACTTTAGGTATCGAGAATTTAATTAGGTCCACATAATTAGCCGCGACCCTTTGAATAAGTCGCTTCCACCTTTTAGGTTTCCAGAATTGGCATAGGCCCATTGAATTTTCCTCTACCCTCTGAGCTAATAGCATCCACCCTTCAGGTTTGCAAAATTTACCTACACCTATAGAATTAGAGTCGACCTCTGAATAGGTCGCTTGAACTCCTTAGTTCTTCAAAATTGATCTAGGCCCGCAGATTTGGCCTAGACCCTCTGAATCAGTCGCTTCCATTCTTCAGGTCCTCAAAATTAACCTAGGCCCATAAAATTGGCCTCAACCCTAGAAATTATTCGTTTCACTCAAATGGTCTTCTCAACTGATCTAGGTCCGTAGAATTTTCCTTGACCCTCTAAATCGATCGCATTGACTCTTTAGATCAGTAAAATTGATCCAGGCATGAAGAATTTTCCCCATCCCTCTGAATTGGTCTCTTCCACTATTTAGGTCATTAGAATTAACTTGAGGCATCATAATTGGCATCGACCCGATGAATTGGAGGCTTTCACTCTTTGGGTCCTCTGAATTGACCTAGGCCTACAAAATTGGCCTCAAACTTAGAATTGGTTTCTCTCACTCTTTAGTTATACAAAATTGATCTCAACCCTCTGAATTAGTCTCTCCCACTCTTTAGGTCCTAATAATTATCTTTTCCCCTCTCAATTGGTCGCTTCCACCCTTTAGATCTGTAGAATTAACCTAGGCATGCAAAATTATACTTGACCCTATGAATCGATCTCTCCCACCCTTTAAGTCCACATAATGGTCCTAGGCCCAAAGAATTGGTTTATACCCTCTAAATCAGTCGCTTTCACTCTTGAGGTCCTTAGAGTCGACCTAGTTCCATAGAATTGACATCAACCCTCTGAATCGCTCGCTTTTAATTTTTAGGTCCTCAAAATTGGCCTAGGCATGCAGAACATTACACGACCCTCTGAATTGGTTATTTTCATTCTTTAGTTCCCCATAATCATCTCCGACCCTCTGATTCGGCCTCTTCCACCCTTTAGGTCTACAGAATTGACCTAGGCATGCAAAATTAGCCTAGACCCTATGAATTAGTTTCTCCCATCATATAAGCCCACAGAATGGACCTAGGCCCGTAGAATTGGCCTCTACCCTTTGAATTAGTCGCTTCCACTCTTGAGGTCCTTAGAGTTAACCTAGGTCCATAAAATTGGCATCGACCCTCTGAATCGGTCGCTTATAATTTTTAGGACCTTAAAATTGACCTAGGAATGCAGAACTTTGCCTCGACCCTCTAAATTGGTCGTTTTTATTCTTTAGGTCTTCAGAATTGTTATAGTCCATCATTATTTTCCTCAACCCTCTGAATCGATAGCTTCCACCCTTTAGTTTATAGAATTGATCAAGGCTTAAAAAATTAGTCTCGTCTTCTGAATTGGTCGATTCCAATCAGTTTGGTTAAGGGAAAATATTTTTCATCACGGTGAAAAGTAAAATGGTGAAATATGTTTTCACTTATGTAAAATTAAATTTTTTTTCACTATTTTTGTTTAAAGTTGTATAGTTATAGGTTGTGCGCTTATTAACAATTTCAAACTAACAAAAATTACATTTTAAATATGTGAAAAAATAATTCACCATTTTACTATTTACCACGATTAAAGGTATTTCACCCCGAACCAAACGGACCCTAGGTGAGAAGAATTTACCTAGGCTCCTAGAATTTTCCGTGACCTTATGAATGAGTCACTTCCACTATTTAGGTCTGTAGATTTAATCTAGGCCCGCAAAATTGGACCCTACCCTCCGAATCAATGGCTACCACTTTTAGGTCCGCAGATTTAACCTAGGCCAGCAGAATTAGCGTCGCCCCTCTTAATCACTGGCTTCCATGCTTTAGGTCCTCAGAATTAATATAGTCACATAGAATTTCTCCAACCTTTTGAATTAGTATCTTCCACCATTTAGGTCTGTAGAATTAACCTAGGCTTGCAGAATCAACCTTAACCCTCTAAATAGGTCATTTATACCCTTTAGGTTTGCAGAATTGACCTAGGCCTAGAGGATTGTCCTCGACCCTTTGAACCTAGAAATTGGTCATTTTCACCCTTTATGTCAACATAATTGACGTAGGACTATGGAATTGGCCTCGACCCTCTTAATTGGTATCTTCCACTCTTTGGATCCTGTGAAATGACCTTGGCATTCAGAATTAGCCTTGACCCTCTAAATCAACCCCTTTTACCATTTAGGTCCACTAAATTGACCTATGCCCGTAGAATTCACCTCGATCCTCTCAATTTGTTTCTTCCATCTTTTAGGTTCGCACAATGGACGTAGTCGTGGAAAATTGGCCTCCACCTTCAGAATCAGTCTCTTGAACTCTTTAAGTCCTCATAATTGACCTAGGGCCACATATTTGGTCTTGGGATTTTGAATCATTCGCTTCCATCTCTAGGTCCTCAAAATTAACCTTGGCTCACAGAATTGATTCAAACTTTTGAATGAATCATTTCCTCTCTTTTGGTCTTCAGAATTGACCTAGGCTAACAAAATTAGCATCGCCCATCTGAATCGGTATCTTCGACCCTTTAGGTCCCTAGAATTGATCAAGGCCTCCAGAACTGGCCTTGACCCTCTTAATATGTCATTTCCACTCATTAGGTACTCAGAATTAACCTAGGTCCAAATGATTGGCCTCGATCGTATGAATCGGTTTTTTCTACTCTTTAGATCCTTAGAATTAGCCTAGGCCCCCAAAATTGTCCTCACCCCTCTAAACCTATTGCTCCCACTCTTTAGGTTTGTAGAATTAATCTAAGACCGCATTATTGGCCTTAACCATCTAAATTGATTGCTTCACTCTTTAGGTCGTCAAAATGGGCTTCGGCTATCTAAATTGATCGCTTACACCTTTTTGGTCCGAAGAATTAACTTAGGTGTGAAGAATTTGGCTTATCTCTCTGAATCGGTCGCTCCCACCCTTTAAGTCTCTTAGAATTGATCTAGGCCCACAGAATTAGCCTCGACCCTTCAATCGTTCACTTCCACTTTTGAGGTCACCGTAAATAATATAGGCGCGAAGAATTGTCCTTCGACATCTGAATTTCTTGTTTCAATTCTTTGGGTTGGCAAAATTGACTTTAACCCTCCGAATCGATCACCCTTTAGGTCCTCCGAATTGACCAAGGCCCAAAGAATTTGCCTTGACCCTCTAAATCAGTCTTTTCCATTCTTTAGGTTCTAAGAATTGACCTATGCCTGTATAATTGGCCTCAACCCCCAGAATTGGTCGCGTCCACCATTTAAGTTTATCGAATTGACCTAGGCCCATTGAATTTGCCTCGACACTCTAACTCAGTTGCTTCCACCAGTTAGGTCTGTGGAATTGACTAAGGATTGTAAAATTAGCCTCGACATATGAATCGGTTGCTTCCACCCTTTAAGTTCGCATAATTGACATTGGCCCACAAAATTGGCCCCGACCTTCTGAATCGGTCACTTTCTCTATCTAAGTCCACCAAATTAACCCAGGCCCATAGAATTGGCCTCGATCGTTTGAATCGATCGGTCCCACTCTTTAGGTCTGTATTAGTGACCTAGGATCGCATAATAACCTCAATCCCTTAAATCAATTGCTTCTTCTCTTTAGGTTCTCAGAATTGACTTAGGCTCGTAGAATTGACCTCGACCCTCTGAATTTGCCACTTCCAACCTCTAGGTCTCATAGTTGACCTAGTCCCATAAAATTATCCTCGACCCACTGAATTGGTTGATCGCACTCTTTATGTCCGCAAAGTTATTCTCGACCCTCTAAATAATTTCCTCCCCTCCTTAGGTTTGCATACTTGGCCTCGACCCCCTGAATCGACGCTCACACTCTTTATATTCGTATAATTCACCTCGATCCTCTAAATCGGTCGCTTACCCTCCCTAGATCCTGAGAATGAGACCTTTACCCTCAGCAGTAACCTTATTTAGTGATCCTATCTTTTAATGACCATCTCATATCCTAAAGCTCGCCTATCCAGGTGCTTTGAAAACACCCAATTGTATTACCCCCATTATGATACCCCTCATGCACCTTAATAGCTCCTAAACACAAATCCATCAACATTCAAACTCCGGCCATTCCCTTCAGACCCTATTTTAACATCCACCAAATCCTTTTAAGATCTTTTTTACTTGGGTAATCTCTCATAATTAAGACTAACCCAATTAAAATTTATATGCTTCTTAATACCCTTTTTAATGGTCCATATCATCTGGGGATCTACATTATTATTCATATTTACTTGCCATTTTACTCTGAAACCCTAATTTAGAGCCCATCGAACGCTTCTTAGGTTCGTTTGACTTTGGTCAACTCTTAGAATCAAGAGTAACCTAATTAAATTTCATATGTCTCTGAATACCCTTTCTAACGATCCATAACGTGCGTGAATCTACCTTATAGTTCATATTTCCATGCTTTTTTACTCCGAACTAATAATTTAGAGTTCATTGGGTGTTTTCGAGCTCCGTTTGACTTTCGTCAATTCTCGAAACATAAAGTATCTCAGTGAAATCTTGTATATCTATATATTTTCTTTCTAATGGTCCCGACTGTGCACGAATCGGACTTACAATTTTCATTTTATGGCCATTTAAAAAAAATCCATTTTGGACTGCCTATAGGCACCCTTGGCCCTTTGACCTTTGGCATAGGGGTACTTTAATTATCCTACATGTCAAGAGGTACACCAATAGACAGGCCTAGGCCTATGCCAATCGATTGATCACCTAACCATGAAAATTACCTATTTAAGGAAGCCATGACCTCATTATCAAGGACCTTCTTTTTTCAATCCCAATACCTCATTTCCTCAAAATCAGTGAGTAGCCTTTTACACGCACCTTTTTACTATTTATATATTCACCAAATTTATTTTCATAAACATAAAAAAAACTAAAAAGAGCATTTGATCCTTAAACCCCAATTTATAACATTCCTTCCCTTTTATTACACTTACTGAGAATGTCGTGTGATACTGATTTAATCAAATTCGCAAGTTCCTAATTTAGACTTATTTAATTGGAGTCAATTTTTAGACCAAATTAATTCAGACCTAAAACATGCAATTACGTGAGTGAAATCAAACCATCACAAATAAAATTTCTGACACACAGATTTCAAGACAAAAAACCTTTCGGGTAAAACATTTTATTTCACTATGAATAATAAATCGCAACTTACATACATAATGAAAACTACAATGATTACTCCTTAGAACAATCACATAGTCACGTAGCCTAGAGTCAGCAATGGAACAACCACAGCAGCCCATAAGAACACATAGTCCAATTGAGCCAAGAACATCCACGAGCACTCCCAATCGACACGCAGTCATAGTCATCCGTAGAGATAACACTTCACAAAGAAATAACTTCACCAAAGTTGAATCTTGGGTTCCAAAATAATTCACATAAAGATTGGGAAGTTTTGTGAATTGAAAACAAAAAGGATTAAACCCCAAAAAAAAGAAGACAAAGTATTCTGGTGGTTTGCAATTTGTGCAGAATAAAAAATGTCAGGTCTTCTTAACGAAAACGGAGTGATTTAAAATGCTTTATATAAAAAAAACTTAAGTTGGCAGATCGCTTGAATGAGATCAGGCTATCATTCGAATGAGGAAACATGTCTCTCGAACGAGGCTTCACGCGATAAGGCAATGTCGCTTGAACAACATACAGGTGTCGACCGAATGACTTTAGTAAAAGATAAAATATTTATTTCGTTAAAAACTCCGCCTAAACATTTAGAAAAAATTATTTGATGAAACAAAATGCCTTAAGTGTTTGAAAATAATTTAGAATAACTATACCAACACTTATAATGAAGCATAAAGGTACTTAAATACAACATTACCAAAATTAATCTTGCGGAGGCGTCTTTGTTGAAGAACTTTGATATTCGGATCCATCTTGACACATGATTGAACTTGAATAAGTCTTCGATGGTTGTAGCGGTTCACGAATACAATACTGTAAACAAGATAATAAAATAATGTCCTTACAAATCTCCCCCTATGTCTATGCCGGTACAAAATAAAAACATTTGAATTATCAAGTCAAAATGCCTATACTAATCTAATACCCTCCTATGAACCCAAAACTGAAAAAGTATAAAAAATGCAAGTTTGAAACTTTCTTCAAAAATCTTCAACATCAAATCTTCAAATCTTGAAGCTTTTCTCATCAGGGTGTGCAAAATAATGATCTTTAATTTTGTACCTATGCACATGAGACAAAGGAAATACCTTCGTGATGCATCGAGTTTCAAATGATATAAGAATAAATCAATCATCAATAATAAAATCTCCCCCATAATGAAAAACTCCCACATAAAATCATAATTCGTTCTCCCCCTTTTCATTTGTCCAAAATAGATAAGGAAAAGAATAAAAAAATAAACATGGAGTGTCACGACATGCATGTCAAACATGGATCAAACTACGCTCATGAAAAATAATCATCAAAGGCATCGACAAACTATTTTTGATTTTTCAATTTTTCAAAAAAAATGTAACAACAAAAATCACACACCATGAATTTACACTAAGATAACCAAATCATGGAAATGGAATGAATGTGTGTGAACATATTCGATAGGAAAATCAATGCAATCAAACATAATAAATGTGCAAGATGAATATGTGTACTCCTAACGAATGAACTCAAAATCGTCCTTAGGTGTCTAAAATGTGAATTTAGATGACATCTTAATCTAATCGACAAATCAAAGTCAGACTTTCACACTAATAACATCTAACACTGTGTAACACTTTTTCATGACTTTTCAAGGACGTGCAAAACCATTTTATATTCCATCCAAAATCCCTCATAAATAATAGTGCTTTTTATTTTTCTTTTGAGGTGATAAAACTAAATCCTATTGGCCCACTTTATGGCATATTTTTCTTTTTATTGCTTTTAAAAAAAATCGGGCTCTTTTCAACCTCTTTGGACCTTGGCAAATATTTATTGTGCCACACTTTTTCTATGTCTGATTTAAACGGTGGCTTAATCACAAAGAATATAAGTACCTTTCATAGTCCTTCCCCATTTTTTTTTAAAATATCACACAAACTCACATCAACAGTTCTTACATGCACTACTTTCATTGTCAATTTTTATGGCATTTGGTTCGTTTTAAAGACAGAATTGAGATTAAAAACACATTGACCAACATGTGATAGACAAGAACAATAGTAAAAAAAATTCATGCAAGTGTGCATTAAAGGAAATCATGAGTCAAACATGTAGGTAGTAACAACAAATCACATATCAATGACTCCAAACATTGTAAAGCACAATGATGAAATGATAATGCATATCAAAACACTATCAAACAGCCACATGAATATGGAATGAAATGGTGACACGGTCATCCTAAATGTCAATCCACAAACAGTGTAAACAAAATACAAAAATGTTTTTGTCTTTTTCCAAAAAAATTATCAAAATAAAATCTTTTTGACTTTTTCAATATTTTTTCAAAAAAAATAAAATCTTTTTGTATTTTTCCTAAAACTTTTCAAAAACAAAAATCTTTTTGGTTTTTTAAAAAATATATCAAAAATGGAAAATATAAATACAAAAATGGTACACACTAGTAATAAGCATAAAATATCATCATGAAAAATCATCCTATGCTAGCAAACAAGTCTAAACTTCATTCGTTTGGTGAGGTGGAGTTTTCCAACGGTGGTGACATCCTATGAAAAACATCCATTAAATCATGTGAAGTTTTGACCAAAAATTTAAGTTGCTCCATAATATGTGCAAACTCTCTCATTTAATCATCCGAGCATCCAAAGTATCATATGTGGGTGAGTGTGTGATGGCAACACGTGTAGTAGCAAAACGTGACACATTACCCAACTTAAAACAAAACTCCCTAAGGTGTCCTCTCTTTTTGAAATGGGAACAAACATACACGGGCCTATCAACACCTCTCTCAAAATGTCTAAGGTGCACTCTCCTCTTGGGAATATGATGTCTAGGTGGGTTAGTTTGAGAGCCATCTGGATTTATCGTTAACTCGGGAATCGGCTCGGGTGCAACATGGTAAGTGGATGCACTGTCATGACCTATTCCTAGTCTCTCAACATTACCTAAAATGGGATTGAGAACCATCTTTCCTACCTTCTTAGATGCATCCTCTAAAGGGACTTTGACCTCCTGGGCACGTTCGAGATCATTCTTTAATTGGGATACATGTGTCGTCTGATTAGACACCGTGTTGGTCAAATCACTCTTTTTCGATCTAAAGCAATTAACTATTCACTCAAAGAAACCTTCACCTTCTCGAGTTGACTTTCTTTCGCCTCAAACACCCTAAAACTCGCAATCTCGCTCTCTAATCTCTCACCCTAAGACCTAAATCCTTATTCGAGTTCTTATTCTTTAAGGTCTTGGCGTACAATCTCTAAACGCAATTTGGAGCTCACTTTCATCTCCACTTACACACTCACTATCACCCTCACTCAAAACAGTAAAACTATCCTCCTCCTCAGGGGTCTCACATGCACAATTATCCTCATCGGTGTGGGACAAACTAGGTGTGCTCATGTGACTATCTAAAAAGGTAACAAACTTCCCATGTGAAAACTCATCCCCAGAATCCTTCACCTCTTCCTCACTATCGCTAAGAGTGGATGGCATAGAAATTTTCTTTCCCTTTCTCTTTAACCTAGTGGGACACTCAAACGCCGTATGCCCTCTACCGTCGCACTCAAAACATCTCTCCTCTTCCTCTTTCTCTTTCTCACCTCTCTCTTTGGCCTGATCTTTCCTTTTATTATTCTTAAAAAAAATTATTGGAAGAATTTTTTTTGAAAACTTGAGAAATTTTTTGAAATTTTTAGCAGGCATGGCCATATGAATATTAACCTCACCCTCAAAATCGAACTCACAAACTCTCAATTTATTTTTCTTCTCTCTCTTGTACACTTCCTCTTCTTTCCTAGATTGGGCTCTAAGTGTTATCCCTCTATCATCAGGTTTGACAGTGTCAGAAACATGTCAATCTCATATGTCTGTAGTTCTCCTACCAACTCATCCAATTTTAAATTGCTCAAATTACCTAAGGAATTCAAAACAATTACTTTAGGGATAAAGCATTTTGGCAACGATCTCAAAATATTTTTAACTACTTGTGCATCAGGTATGTTCTCACCAAGATTGAAACTAGTGTTAACAATATCAGATAAACGTTCATAAAAGTGTTCAAAACACTCAGAATCAAGCATGGCATTGTTTCAAATTGAGTAGTTAAATTTTAAACTTTAGACTCTTTGACCGCATTTGTGCCTTCGTGGGTAATTTGTAAAATATCCCCCGCTTTTTTTATGTGTTGCACATCATCAAATGTCAGAACTCCTCAGGAGTGACAGAACCCGAAATTGCACTCGACCCACGTGAATTAAAAGTGATCCATTTAAATTCTTCCTCAATCCAGTCTTTCACGAGTTTTAAATTACTGAGATTATTTGCAATGACAGTGGGAGGAGTCCAGCCTCTTTCACAAACTACCTAAATGCGCTCATTAATGGCCGTTAACTGTGATTTCATATGTTCTTTCCAGTAGGCATAATTAGACCCGTCAAAAATGGGCATCCGATTATGTAAATGCTCCATTGGTAAAATTGTGATTTTCACAAAATAGATTTAAAAAATCAATATCACAGAATTTTGCAGAAAATAAGGATGACTAAATAAATTAGAGAAACCCGCTCTGATACCAATTTGAGAATGTCGTGTGACGCTGAATTAATCAAATTGGCAAGTTCCCAATTTAGACTTAGTTAATTGAAGTCAATTTTTAGACCAAATTAATTCAGCCCTAAAACATGCAACTACGTGAGTGAAATCAGACCATCACGAACAAAATTGCTGACACACAGATTTCAAGAAAAAAACCTTACAGGTAAAACCTTTTATTTCACTATGAATAATAAATAACAACTTACATACATAATGAAAACTCTAATGATTACTCCTTAGAACAATCACATAGACATGCAGCCTAGAATCAGCAGTGGAACAACTGTGTCAGCTGACAAGAACACGCAATCCAATTCAGCCAGGAACATCCATGAGCACTCTCAATCGACACGCAGTCATAGTCAACCGTAGAGATAACACTCCACAAAGAAATAACTCAGCCAAAGTTGAATCTTGGGTTCCAAAATAATTGACATAAAGATTGGGATGTTTTGTGAATTAAAAATAAAAGGATTAAACCCTTAAATAAAGAAGACAGACTATTCAGTTGGTTTGCAGTTTGTGTAGAATGAAAAATGTCAAGTCTTCTTAACAAAAATGGCGTGATATAACACGTTTTATATAAAAAAATTAAGTCGGAAGATTGCTCGAAAGAGATGAGGTTATCGCTCGAACGAGGACACATGTGGATCGAACGAGGCTTCGCGCAACAACACAATGTCACTGAAGGACATACATGTGTTTCCCGAATGACCTTAATAAAAAATATAAAATTTGTTTCGTTAAAAACTCCGCCTCAACTCTTAGAAAAATTCTTTGACAAAAAACAATGCCTCAGGTGTTTGAACAAAAATTAGAAAAATTATCCCAACACTTATAATGAACCATTAAGGTACTTAAATACAACCTTACCAAAATTAATCTTATGAAGGCGTCTTTGTTGAAGAACATTAGTATTCGGATCCATCTTGGCACATGATTGAACTTGAATAAGTCTTTGACGATTGTAGCGGTATACGACATACAATAATGTAAACATGACAATAAAATAATGTCCTTACACTAACCTCACTTGTGCACATTTTTTAACAAACCAAAATAAGTTAACTCTAGTTTTGGGTTCATGGGTTAAATCCCACCCTTATGTGTTTTCGAACTACGTGGACTTTAATGCCATTTTCGACTACGTAGGCAGCTCAAATTTTCCTCAGGATTCGAGTCCTCTTTTCTCATTTTTTCTGACTTTATTCATTTTTATTTTCATTAGTATCATATGTAAATACATATATACTAGTTTATATGTTCTTCGCAACCCCTCTAACATGAATATTACATTTTCTCATAGTGAACATGATCTGGTGTGTTGCTCACATTATATTATATTTTCATATTTTATATTCTCTCTCATTTTTTCCATACTGTAAGACATGCTTATCCGTTTTCTCATTATGGATTATAATTCGGTGTATTAAATATAAGGTAGCCTTTTCCCTTTATAACATTTTTAGAGTCCCTGTCAGGCATGTGTATTCCATTTTTTGTGATGGATTATAATACAGTGTACTGCTCACATTTCAACTACCTTTTAGATTATTTTTTTCCTTTTATTGATGTATTTCCATAAGATCTCACTTGTTCCACAAAAGGAATTGAAGTATTTTCCCCTCGGGCCACATTTAAAATTATTTTTCACTATACCGTGGATGGCTGAGCCATGACATGGAACACTCAAGCCGAGATGAGTGGGAATCTCATGCATTATCCGGATGATTCACTCTTTTAGAATATTTTAATGCACTATACTCTAAATTTACAAAGGAATCGTGCAATATCCATCTTGTATAATCAATCGACGGGTTTAATCCTTTCACTAATTTAAGAACTAATAAGAGTGAGTGGCCAATTTTTATGAAGCCTTTAAGTCTTCCTCAAACACTGTGCATCAGAAAAGATTTCATATATTATAATTTTTTATATCGAGCCAAAGGATCCCAACAACGATATTGATATTTTTTGAGCCCGTTAATCAAAGAACTTAAAGAGTTATGGGATGAAGGAATGAGGGCATTTGATGCTCATAAGGGTGAAGAGTTCACCCTTAAAGAAATGGTGTTATGGGTGATCTACAACTTTCTGCCTATGGGACCTTGTCAGGTTTTAATGTTCATGGTTATAACGGATGCCCCATATGTGGGGAGGAAACTAAATTCACTTGGCTATGTCATAGTTGTAGTTATTTAGGCCATCATAGATTTTTACTAAATAGTCACCCTTTTAGGAACAATAACTCTAACTTTTTACCTATCGATCACGAGCGTGTGAAGGAAGCTTCTTGACTTTTTATTTATTAAACTGAGTAGAAAACAAAGGATGAAACTTTGGGTAAGGTCAACACCCTCAGTTGTTAGGACATAAGTGTAAATCTTGGGACGATCCCAAAGATCCTAGTAAAAATAAGTCATGGTCCAAACGATCAATATTATTTGACTTTTCGAATTGGAAAGAGATCCTTGTAAAACGTGTAATTGAAGTGATGCAAATGAAGAAGAATTTTTCAGAACATATAATAGGAACTTGTTTTGGTGGTTCTCATTCGAAAGATTGAAGGTGGGCGGGTTGTGATCTAAAGGAGATGGAAATCTGAAAATAAGTGTGGTTAACTACTAGTCCTATATCAGGAAGAAATTTGATTCCTACTGCTACTTTCACTTTGACTACTAGTGAGAAAAATATCTTACTAGACACGTTTTTCAACTTGAAGACACTGATTGGTTATTTTGGTAATTTACGTATGGGTATAAGTCTGAGTGAAACAATTATCACAATAAGAAATCTTGAAAGTAATATTGAGATGAAAGAATAAATTATCACACACACACAACACTAGAGATACGTGGTTCGACAACTTGCCTGCGCCCACAGAGAGGATATTGTATTCCTATTCATGTCTGTCAAATAATTGAAGTTACATCATTTTTCCCGGGGTTAGGGTTTACATTTTATAGTTGTAGAAATAAGTGATTGAATTGTACAAGTAACTCAACCAGCTTCGTAGATAACTCTTAGGTGTCCCTGAATATCTCCCCCGAGATTGTTGGTAACTGATTTGAGTCTATATCCATACATTTAAGCATGTGTCAAATACACGAATCGAAAATAATTATAGTATGTTGGGTTGGATAGTCCATTATGCGCATTAGGTTGGTAGGCTGTGATATTGGGCTTATATGTAGATGCTTACGATTTTCAGGTGTGGTAAGTTGTGGTCCCATTATAACCAATCCCCATTATGAAAATGTCCAAGGACTGGCCAAGGATTATAGGTCGCTAACTGGTTGATGAATCTTGGACTTTTCTTCCTTACTTACTGATTGATCCATCACATATTGATCAATCGGCTGGTCCCTAGTGAACTCGGCAATGAAATCGGCCAAGACTGATCCTTTAATTATTGTCCTTGGCTGAAAGTGAATATAAAACCTTCCAAGTTCGATCGACTACCTTGACAGTCATCTGGAAATGTCATATTTTTAGAGGATAGCTTTGAGGGGGAATGAGGTGATCACTGTTATTGAGTTTTCTTCAAGGTTGTGTTTCAGCTTCCTAGAGGCAACCACTAGTGCATAAACTATATTTTCTAAAGGAAAGTAGTGCTTCTCTGCATCCACGAGGGTTTTTTTGGCATAATATATAAGCTATTATCCACCCTCCTTTTAACACACCAGGGACGAGCTAACAGTATGGTCTGATACCGTGAGGCAGAGGTCTAGGGGATCTTCATCATCCAGCAGGGGGGTCCAGAGGTAGGATTTGATCTCCTCCAAATCTCTTAAGCAGTTGTCAATCCATGTGAGGCCTTTATCATTCTTTAGTAGATGAAATAATAGTCGATATCATTCCAAGGACTTGGAGATGAAGTGATTGAGTGTTGTGACCATTTGAGTAATCTTTTGAATATCCTGCAATGTCCTTAGGGGATGGACCTTATTAATCGCATCAATCTGGTCTGGGTTGGCCCCAATTCCTCTTTTGCTGACTAGATAACCCAAAAATTTACCTGAATGGACATCGAGTGAACACTTACTTTCATTAAGTTTCATATGATACTTCCTGATGATTTCAAAGGGTCTGTCTAAGTCTGTGAGGTGTTCAGCTTTTTTGTTCTTCACTAACATGTCATTATTGTATTATTACAAGGTTTCACCCATATGTTTCTTGAACATATTCGTGACCAGCCTCTGATATGTTTCGCCTGTGTTCTTTAGGTCGAACGACATGAACTTGTAACAGTATAGACCGACTGGGGTTATGAAGGATATTTTGTCTTAGTTGAGGACGAACAGAATAATTTGATGGTACCCTAAATAGGCATCTAGAAAACTCATCACCTCGTGAGCTAATGTGGCGTCAACCAACTGATCAATCTTAGGCAGTGGAAAATTGTCTTTGGGGAGCCCATATTGAGGTTTATGAAACCAATTCATACCCTCCAACTGCCGTTGCTTTTCTATACTACCACTGGGTTCGATAACCATGTGGGGAACTGAATATCCCTAATGGATCTTGCATTCAGAAGCTTTCTAATTTCGTTTTCCATCACTTTAGCCTTTTGGGGGGTTATTCGGTGTGACTTTTAAGTAATTATCTTGAAGGTTGGGTCAACATGGAGATGATGGCAGGCTACGTCAAGATCAATTCTAGGAAGATGATATAGATCATAGGCAAAAACATCCAAATTGCTTCTTAAGAAGGCAATCAACTTTTTTTTCGTGAACGGTGAGTGCAGTCCCGATCAGAAATTTTTAATCAGGCAAGTTGTCATCAGCAATAACTTCCTCCATGATTTTAAAGACCCTATTAGCGGTATGTATCATGGTCTACTCCACCCTTGGTCGATCATACTGTAGTTGTTATTTAGATGGTGCACCCCATCTTGGGTTTTTACTAAGGTCTCCTTTAGCTCCTTTTTCTTCTCCTATCGAGGGTGAATGGATGCGATGAAGCATTTCCTTGTAGTGGATTGGGCACCATGAATCTCGCCCATGTCCCAGTCGATGACACACTTTAGTTTCTGGTGGTTGGTAGATAGTACGACTCTCATGGTGTTGAACCAGCCTCTGCCTCTAATGGCATAATATGGAAACTCTATATCCAACGCCATGAATTCAATCAACTTTGAGATATTTCCTTCTCTAACCGATAAAACTATCTTGCCCAATAGCATCATAACTTTCCTCACAAAGCCGATTAACGAAACTGTGGCCTCCTTGAGATCGACTAAGTTGAGCTTCAACTTGTGAAACAACTCTAGGCATATTATCTTCGATGAGCTTCCTTGGTCTAACAGTAACTTGTCAATGGCCCAGTTTATGATTCTGAGAGTAATAACGAGCGCATCAATGTGAGGAGTCCTCAACCCAATTATATCGTCCTCGATGAAGATGATGTGTTTAGTGTAGTCGACATCCTCTGGTCACCGGTGCTTGCCAACATGGCTTTTTGTATGGTCAATCTAGAATTCCTCCATGACAGAAGTTACCTTCTTTAGTTCCATCTAAATAGCATTCTCTTAGATTTGCTTCAGGTCAAATGCTCCATGAATCAACATGAACTCCTATCCCATGTCGTCACCAAGAACATTTTTAGTATGTATTCGTATGTATTCGTAATTGGTTACAACCTTATCAAATTTCTTATGTATGTATTCGTTTAAGTGTCTAACCTGGTCCATCTCTTTCGAATGAAACTTCAGTTCTTCGTAACTATCTATCTTATGGAAGCCCTTCTTATGGAATGTGCATTTCAGTGTGAAATTCCACTTTGTCGGGTCACCACCCATCTTCTTCGGCCACTTGACCAACGGTTGATCCCTGATCTTGCCCAAGATCATATATATTGGTTCTTTGAAGGTTGTGTTAATAGCTTGGAACGCCCGGGAAGGATCAGCATTACTCCAATTCTTAGATTCGTTATTGCCCCCGTTCTTATTTCCTATCTTTAGAGTGTCACTCTTGTACCCTCCTTTACACACTTGTGCTCAATCATTGTCCGCTGGGATAGAGTGAACCACATCCTCAACCTTGGCATATTTTTTAATATTCCCCATGAGGCCATCGATGGTGTTAGCCTATTTCTTTATCAGGGGCTGTTGTAGATGAGATGTGATCGGCAGAGAAATGTAGAAGGATTCACTCTACTTTATTAAAGTCCTCTTAGTACCTCTTGAAATAATCATGAAGGCTCTCTTGTGGATTTTTCTTCATCTTTGAGCTGTGAATTCATCCTCTTGGGGTGGTAAATACTGGGTATAAAGTAAGCATTGAAAATCTCTGCGAGGTCATTGAAGCTCTTGACCGACCTATAGAGAAGCTTCTCGAAATACTTCTATTCTATGTTATATAGGCTAGAAGGGAAGATTTGGCACATCAAGGCATCGATGTAGCTCTAAAGTGCCTTCTTGTACTATCGAACATTATCCTTGGGATCCGTCTTTCCATCATAGATCTTGAATATTGGAATGCCAAACTTCTTTAGGGGTTCCTATTCCTCAATCTCCCTTGATAAAGGGGATTTCATCTAGGTGTTTAGATCTTCTGTATAGCTCCCTAGTAGACATGGCGCCTTGATGGGTTGGATGTTGGTCTATCTCTCTACAGACCAAAATTCTAATGTCTACAATAATTACTTCTGCGGTGCCTGTCTAATCGTCCATGTTCTGATCGATCATGCTCTTCCCTGTCACGTTTAGGTCTATCTTGCTCGTTCCTGAAACTCCTTTCTCGATTGGGAGTATTGCTTACCTAATGAATAAAGGACATGTAATGATGTTTCCTGGTATCTCTATGGGGATCTCTCTCCATACTTTCAAGTCACCTTTATAAGAGAGTATTTTCTTCCATCTGGAGGCGAGTGGCCCCCTCCTGTTCTTGAAGTCTGGTTTCGTAGGTGTCGACTAGACTAGAGATTTGAGTAGACCTAGGTGGTCCCTAACTTTCTTAAGAAGTTTGCCTCTCTTAGCAAAACTTGGGATTTTATGGTTGGAGAATCTCCGATCTGACCCTAGGCGGGGCTTAGTCTTCCAACACGTCGCCAACTTGAGGAAGATTGTTGTTGAGGTGATACATCACGGGCTTTCTTTCGATAACTTCTTTGTAGGCAAATAAATCATTTCCCACAGACGGTGCCAATTGTGAGTGAAAGAATTATCATAATAAGAAATATAGAAAGAAATATCGAGATGAAAGAATAAATGATCACACACACAACACCAAAGATATGTGTTTCGACAATTTGCCTACACCCACAGAGATGTTATTGTATTCTTATTTGTGTCTCTCAAATAATAAAAGTTACATCTCTTTTCCCAAGGTCAGGGTTTACATTTATAGTTGCAAATATAAGTGATTGGATTATACACATAACTCTACCAGCTTTGTAGATAACTCGTAGGTGTCCCTGAATATCTCCTCCGAGATTGTTGGTAACCGATTTGAGTCTCTTTTTGTGCATTAAAGCTAATGTCAAATACAAGGATCCAAAATAATTATTCCAAGTTGAGCCTGGTAGTCCGTTATGCAAACTGGGTTGGTCAGGTGGGATATTGGGCTTAAATAAATAAGCCCATATAGTTAGATACCAAGAAAATTAGTTAAAAGTGTGCAAGTCTCTCGACTAAAACATCACTGTTTGGAATGGTATTTAGAATGAGATGCACTGATTTCAAATCCATTTGGTTTGTAAATTATATGTAATAGTGAGATTTATAAATTGATCTTAATTCAACTACTTTGATATATTAATTGAACTGATTTGGGACTAAACTGAATTAAATTGAGTTCAATTATTCATCCACAAATATTAATTGATATAAACTGAGCTCAATTATTTGTTCATATTTGTTGTAGATATGGTAAAGAATTGGATGAACGTTCTGTTATGACCTCCCAAACCCAGGACTCTAATTGAAGTAAACTCCTCGTCATCAAATCCAAAGATGAAAACTAAAAAGGGCCCAAAAAAAGAGCCGAAGTACTAGGCGGGGAAAAAGGAGCCGATAATGGATTAACTTCAATGGAGGCATTTCGGATTTAGTTGCACCATTTTTATTGTCTAATAGTTAGTTAATTTGTGTTGTACTATTATTTTTTGACTTATGGGTTATTCAGTGAATTGATAGTTAGTTAATTTTTGTTGAAAAATTTAATGGCTTAACATTTATTTGTGGAAATATATACAAGTTTGCAAACATGTACTTACTTTTGGGGGGATGTAGAAAATTGAATTTTAATTTTTTTAATTTTTTTAAAAAATGGTCACGGCTCTAAACTGTGACCATTGGCAGAATCTTCCTTTTGTGGTAATCATTTAGCATCATTACCACTAAAATAACTCGGTATTTGGGCCACAAGTAGGGTCATAATTTTAAACCATGACCATCGAGTCACGGTAACAAACCATGAATAGTCCCTCAAATTTGATATCACCCTTTGGACCGTGGCCCTCAAGATAATCACCCTAAAAATGGTCATGGCCTAAATCTGTGACCATGGCTGGGTTTAGGGTCCAAAATGATGTTCTTTTCTGGTTTATGGGGTCACCACTCAATTTGAGACCACTTGGATGGATGATGATGAAACATTTGATGAGTTCTATGTGAGACGTTTTGATATTATTAACTCATCTTTTCACTTGTTAGAGAAAATAACCAACACCAGGGTTGTGAAGAATATCTTAAGGTCAAATCCTGAAAGATTTAATTCCAAAGCCACTATTTTGAATTCAGTGGCAACTATGACTCCAAAAAAATTGAAAAGCTTATGGGTGATCATTAAACTTATTATCTCGACATGTTTCCTTCCAAAAGGACGAAGAAACATGAGGGAATTTCTTTGAAATTAATAAAGGAGGAAACACATGTTTTGAAGATATGTCTGACATCAGTTATGATGATATGGCCATGTTTTCTAATAAGTTAAAGAAAATTTCTCAGGTTTGATAAACTAAACTCGAAAGTTCATGGAAAAAAATTTAAGAAGAAAAAGTTTAATAAGGCTATAAAGTTAAATAAGAATCATAATGAGAATTTTCAGAGGGATAAATCAGATAGGTGATTTTCGTGTGAGGGTTATATCCATAGGTCAGCTGAGTGTCCCATTAAACTATTGACGGAAGGTAAGAAGCTAAAGGCATATGATTCCACCCTTAGCGATAGTGCATCAAAAGAGTAACCTAATTCCCCCATTGTGCGATACTACACTGCGTTCACAGCCATTCATGTGAACATTAATGAAAAGTCTTCTTATGAAGATAATTTTGTCATGACGATTTCAAGGCCAAGTCATGTGATTTCCACATGAGAAGAAGAAGAAGAAGAAGAAGAAGAAGAAGAAGAAGAAGAAGAAGAAGAAGAAGAAGAAGAAGAGGGGGAGGAGGATAGTGAGCTTCAATTTTTTTTTGAGAGTTCTATGCAAACTCATTAAATTTATAAGAGGACAAATTAAACCTGGAAGATAAGATGAAAGAACGTGCCATAGGTAATGATGATAGTAAATTGATTGAGGATTTAAGGTCATGTGAGAAGACTCTTAGGGAGAAACTCCAACTTGTTAAGGGGAGAGAGATAAGCTTCTAGGATTGGTGGAGAATTTAAAGGAATCACTAATTTTTTTAGTCTCATATTTTGCTTGAGTCTAGGATTTTTGAGTTAAAAAGAGAATGAGAGACTCGATTTGTGTCAAATTTAATTTGGAATCTAGCTCGGTAAGAAAGCAGGTTCATATGGGTAGTCGGTATATTAGATTATGCACACAAAGATACAAATTTTAATCAAATTATATCTTAATTAAAAATTTGGAGTGCATGAAATTGAACTCCAAATTAAATAGCCAAATCACACAATCAAACCAATCACAAAGGAATTAAGGAAAAAGCCGTTTTGGGAAAAAACCTATATTTTAGCACTATAGAGAGTTTAATAGACTCGATGTCTTACATACTACTTAGAACTAGACTAAGTATACTGTGGGGGTCTTCAAGTCTCCAACATATACAACAATATCCAACACCATCAATAGGAACAAGATCTTCCCTCGGTATCCAACGATCAACCTCAGGATTCAAGGTACTTTCTTATTTAGTAGTGGAGACTTGGCTCGACAAATCAGCAATAGAGTAAAAATATACAAGGGTTTCATGTAATAAATGGAAGTTTAGGTTTGAAAAAACTCAACAAATAATATAAGGGATGCATGAATTTCAAAAGAAATGTTTCTTTATGAAACACAAAGACGAAAACTTTTGTTGCAAAGATAGCAGATGATTTTTGCCAAAATATTTGTAAAAAGTGGCCAAAAGAATCCTTTTATAAGAAAACACGTTTTTGAGGTGCCAGTTTCGTTCGAATGAAATGAAACCTCGTTCAAGCAAAAACTTCGGTTACGTTCTACTGGGATTCAATCTCATTTGAATGAAAGGATCATCTTGTTTGGATGTCTTTCCAATGAGATTCCAAGGAGAGTTGTTTTGTCAAATAGTGCCCCTTTCGTTAGATGTTTATTAGAACGCTGTTTCAATGAAATTATCATTTTGTTACAAAAAAATAAATCCTCATTCCACGAGAACTAAGTCTCGATCTAACAACATGAAAATATCATTCTAATGAAATGAAAACATAAAATTGTTATTTTCAAAAATCGTTTGACGAAAAAATACATGGAGTAAAAAAGACAAACATACCAGAATATAATTCGACTGAGAAATAGTTGAAACCACAAATTCGTATACCTCAGTAAAGTGTTCATGATGATACCAACAGCTTGAAATCTAAAAATAATGATCGGTCACTAACAAATCTTCAAAGAATATAGAGACCAATGCATATGTAGTCTTCAATTTGTAACTTCAGTTTGTGACAGGATATGCCAAAATTCCTTAGCTCTAAGCAATCATAAAAACTTGCTCTTATAAATCTCCCCCTTTGGATATGCACATAAAGGTCCAATTTGAACTAGATTTTATCTTAATTAATAATTAGTGTGCAAGCAAATTCATGTCCAAATTAAATAGCCAAATCGTGCAACCAAACCAAACACAGAAAAAGTAAGGAAAAATCCTTTTGGGCAAAACCCTTTATTTTAGCACTGTAGAAAGTTTGACAGACTCAATGACTTATAGACTACCTAGAGCTCCGTTAAGTATAATGCGTGTCTTAAAGTCTCCAATAGATACGGAACAGTCCAACACCATCCACGGGAAGCATCTCTTCCCTCTGTATGCACCAATCATCCTTTAGATTCAAGATCCTTTATTCTTCGACAGTAGAGCCTCGATTCCACAAATCAATAGTAGTGTAAAACTCTACAAGGGTTTGATGTAACATAAGGAATATTTGGTTTGATAAAACTCAACAAATAATATAAGGGATGTATGAAAACCATTATTTCGTTCTAACGAATTTCAATCTCGTTCGAAAGAAAGCTTAATCTCATTCGATCATCTTTCTAACGAGCTTCAAACGAGAGTGGTTCTATTAAACAGAGCCCCTATCATTAGATTTTCATTACAAGTCTTTTATAACAAATTTTCCATTTCATTATAACAAAATAAATCCTCGTTCAAACGAGAACCAAGTCTCGTTCTAACTAGTGACAACCTCATTCTAACAAATAAAACTAATAAAAATATTTTCAAAATAATCATTTTAGAAAATCCCTCAATTAAAAAACAAACATCCCAGAATATATTTGATGAGTAAAATCAAAACCACAAGTTCGTATACCTCCATAAATCTTTGTGACAATTCCAATGGCTTGAATCTCGCATACGTAGATCGGTCACTAACTCATCTTAAAATGATCATGGAGGCAAATGTGAATGTAGTCTTCAATTTAAAACTCCAGTTCGTAAAGAGATATGCTAAAATACCTAAGCTATGAGAAAATATAAAATCTTGATCTTACAAATCTCTCCCTTTGGCTATTCCGGTACAAAACAAAAAATAAAAGTCCAAATTACGATCAAAAACTTAAGACAATGTTCTAATTCCCTCCCAAATCCAAACACGGAACAATAATTGAGACTTTGTCTTCAACTGAAATTCTTCATTTTGTATAGTCCATGATATCATCATCATAGAGAAAGATAACTACACACAGGAAATAAAACAATAGCGTTATGCATACGAGTTTAAAGAAAAATAAACTCCCCCTTAATTTGTTCTCCCCCTTTTTGACCATATTAGAAAATGTGTTAGAAACTAAGCATGAATTATAAGCATCACATGAATCCAAAAGAAAGAACATCACAAAAATAATCAATTAAGCACATGCAATGAGATTTCCAAAAAGCTTACCTACTATTTTGAAATTTTCAAGCAAAAAAATTTAAGTATAAGAGGTATGTATGGGTACAAAAATATAATCACACCATGTAATAACACTAAAATATCTTAATTATGAAAATATAATGTAATTATGTGAACATTTTCCATACGCAAGTCAACGAAGGCATTCATAACATAGTCACACAAAGTCAATGAGATTCTTGTAAAGAAAGAACTCAATTTCTACCTTAGGTGTAAAAACGATGAAAAAAATGAAATTGACTCAACTTATGCAACATGCCATGAATTTAAATGATTCCCAAATCAATAATGTTTGACACCCCATCTAATTAAATACCTGGTGATCGGGCCTTCATTAAATTAAAACAAGATTTCCATTTGGTTCTTTCTTAGCATCACTGTCGAAAACTTTTTAAACATTTACTAACTACCTAGTATTCAAAAAGTCAGTGCCAAATTTGATCTTTTTATTTAAACCAAAACAATACGAGGAAACAAATACCATAAGTAACCATCCATGAAATAAATGAATAAGGTGGACAATCATCTATTAAATAACCAAAATAAAATAATATCGATTAAACTATCGGTTCCCAAGTCCAAATAAAAGTCCAACATAAATAAATCTGAATACAGAGTCTAACTGACATAATGAAATAATTGAGGGCTAACATGCCCGAATGAAATATTGAACTGCACCCTACACTAGGAATGAAGTGAGTGAAGCGTCTAAATCCAAATCCTGCAAGCATCCACAAGTGTTGTAGCTATGCATCCCTGGAACAGATCATCCTGCTTGACATCCCTATGGCTAGACACCTAAAAGGTTTTGGAAAAAGGTTTTACAAGTACGGATTAGAGCCCAAGTAAAAATCATTTGAAAATATTTAGCAAGCATTTAAATATCAATTTAAATGAATAGTTATTAGATACACATGTTAAGATGAGAAAACTTCCATGAGTTTCCTCACCTCTTATCAATAGTGCGCACCTAACGTCCCACCTAGTCAAGCTACCCAATCTAACTAGGTTCAAGAATCTAATAAGCCTTAAAGCAGTCTAGCTCACCCGTACCGCCCATGAAGTACGTTACCAATTACCCTTAATTACCTTTAAGTCCTTAGTTAAGATTCTCCTCTACTTACCCGTACCGCCATAGAGTACGCTACTGAATACCCTTAATAACTAACATATCTCTTATGTTTTTACTAAACCCATGATACCATTTCATGTATTATGTCTCAAGTCTTACCATTTAAGTTTCTCTATTTTAACTTTATTTTAGATATTCTATATCTATATTCCAACTATTCACACCTTAGAAGATTCATTATTAATTAGATGTACACTATCTAATCTCCCTACTATTTACTCTTTAGTAGTTTAATCTTTCTTTAGACACATACTATCTCGTCTCGCTACTATCACACATAAGTAGATAAATCTTTGTTTTAGATATACACTATCTAATCTCACTACTATTACACATAAGTAGTAAAAACATAATTCAAGTATACACCATCTAATCTTACAACAATCACACATAAGTATATTATTTATACGGTGTATATTTCACTCACAATATATACTATAAGGATTATTGGTCCCGATAATCTTCGATCCCAAATATCCTATCATTTACATTCGTCCGGATATCCCTTGACCCCAATTGTAAATATTATACATATGTATATTGGTACGTATTTTTCATTGCCCCCAAATTCGAACTTAAATGTATTGGTTCAGATAGTCATCGACCCCAATACTATTAAAATACTTTAGGTATTCACAAAACCTAAGTACATAAGCTATAGGTATTCACACAACCTAATGATTCACATTGGTACGTTGTAGATTTCTCTCTAATACTTACCGTACATATTACTTTACGAATTACCTCACTATCGTATGTATTCAAGTATTCACACACCTCTAAGGGCCCTAGTTACCCCTTCATTATTTTTCATTAGTTATTCCCATCTTCACTACTGATCATGAACATAGATTCACACATCACGACGTCACCCTTCTCGAATTTTCATTCATTTATCAATTATGGATATTTTCTCAATTATTACAATATTTATTCGTCTCACTTTATGTAAATCTAATCTCCACTTTAGGCCTAATGTCCTTGTTATAGAACAACAATCACAATCAATAAATCTAGGCAACCTTCAACAGAATGACAATTAGAAATAACATTTCTTAAAATTTACCCCACGAATCTACCCAGATTTTTAAAATGCAGTTTTGAGGCATTTCGGAGCCGTTTTGGAGAAAACGTATCAGATAACAAAATGCAAAAAACGGTATTTTCTATAAGGTAGCACGGACAGAATAGACATTTTTGAAACTAAAATGGCACCAAATAGTTTCTAAAATGACGGTTTAATTTACCCAAATTTCATAGACTTCTTGTGTTCATCAATTAAACCCTAAGTCATTTAAGATTCATGTTCTTCAACCAAGAACCCATCAAGATTCAATATTAATCACCAAATATACTCCAATATCATTTTATCTTCATATAGGGAGTATTTCCAATGAAATGTTTACCCAAAAATATCAAAGATTCAATCCAAGAATCAATTTCTCCTTTAATAAACATAAAATCCTAGTTTTCTCATGTTCATCGTCTTTATTAATCAGGAACTCAGATTTCCCTCATATTAATTAACCCAAACCCATTGATTTCGTGCTACCAACATTAAGGAATATATCTACATGCATTCATATATCGATTCGTGTATTTATTCCACCCAAATACATATAAATTCTTCTGAAAACATGATAATTACACCCTACTCTACATGGGAAATATAACATGATTAAAGAAATTGAAATTTAGATACTTGCCTCTCAATAGAAGGTATGATTTCGTGGTTCTTATTGGTGTTGTGGTTTTCCCCTCGTTGCATTCGGGGCAAAATACTGTGTACGAAGCTTTGGATTTCTTCTCCTCTTCCTCTTTTCCATTATGATTGTGATAACCCTAACTACTCTCTCAAATATCGGATATAAGCATTAGCATCTTTGGAGTTCTTTAAACCACAAAGTCCCGAATGATCAAAAAGCCCTTATACACTGCCGAGTTGGCCTAAAATCGCCCCGGAACCCAATCTATACCCCCGGGTACACTTTTTTACTATTACGACCCTTTCGGAACCAACTCTAACCTCAAAATCATCATTTGATTCACTTTATAAAATCATCTTATTTTCACCTCAAATTACGGCACGTGTGAAATTAACTTGAACATAATGAATTAATCTAAATCATCTGAATTAAATAATTTCCCCAAATTAAATAAATTTCTAAATCACCAATTTAATTAATTTCCATATTCTCCAAAATATGGGGTGTTACATAATGCCAAACTATTTAATTCTTTTAAAGAGAGTCAGTTATACCCATTGATCTTTTACTTTATAACACCCTCAAAATCTCACATATATAAGAATTCAGTCCCAAAATTTGAATATATCATAATGCTCATCTGCAGCGAAGCATCAACAAAATATAGTGTTGGCCTTGGCACTTTTATTTTTATGTGTCATCAATCTTGTCTCTTTTTGAAAATGGTGGCATTTAACGCAAAGAGAAATTCACTCTTCCGTATCTCCTTTTTATTACTTAATATATAACACTATTTTTCGTGAAACAAAATCCGGGAAATGGTTATTATAAGAACAACTTATCTCATTTTTCATTTGGTTCATTATTAACCATGATTGAGATGAAACACCGTATTCAACATATCATAAGTAAGAAGAATGTTCAAAAATTGTGTGCATTTGTGCAATGAAGGTGATAAAGAGTCTATCATGAAGAAAGTAATCGTCAATGATCAACGAAATGATATCCACGTATCATTAAGCAAGCTAATGAAATGAAGCCATATCTTAAAACACCATGAAAAAGTCACATGAATGGATGGAATGTAGGGGTGATCCTAATATCTTAAATTCACATCCATATATTGTGAAAAATAAAAATACAAAACTTTTTTTGCCCTTTTAAAATTTTTTATCAATATTAATTTTTTTGTATTTTTCAATTTTTTTCTTAAAAACCAAAAATCTTTTTGAAATTTTCAAAATATATATAAAAAAAGCATATATGTAATACCTCGCCCTAGATAATTAAGTATTTAAGGATAGTAGAAATATTTTATTCAAAAGAAAAATTTGAGAAATAAATATATAAGGGAATTACGCCAAAATGGCACGAAAAGTGACACATTATGAAAAGTAATTAAGAAGAAAAAGAATCTCCACATTACATGGTTCGCATGGATGCTCATTTCAGCCCTAATAGTCTATATAAGTATGTTGGTTAAGTTTGATGAAAAAATGCCAATGAATGATTGTGACACGGTCATGCCTAATATAACGCGACTTTTGTCACCATGTGTCACATAGGGCGCGAACTTGCACGATTTTTGTAGGACAGTTGGAGAATGATAAAAATAGTATGAATAAATATTTAGGACCCTAAAAATACATATAAAAATACCATGAGGTCAAAAGTCAAAAAATAATTAAAATTATTTTTCGTCAAAAATAAAAGTGCTCAGAAAATTTTAAACAATTTCAGATTGACTTAGAATTTAATTTTGAGCAACTTTCTCTTCTTCAGTATCTCTAAAAAAACATTGTTTAGACCTAATTTAGACCCAATTTCGGCTTAAGAAATAATAAAAATAATTTGGACAACTTTTAAATCCCACTTCCTTTTGTTTCTTGGATTCTTATAGTCATCCTCCCACTTCATCCCGCCCCTTTTCATACATGTGTTATAAAGTCTAGCATGTGAGGGTGGTGGGGGATTATCACATGGGTTCTATGAGTTGGTATGAGATGGAATTGAGTTATAAATGAGAAAGTAGGGACATGGGCTTAATCATTTGCATTCCCATCAGATTTGTCCCATTTCTCTCACTCCCTTAAGCTGCTCTAAGGAAGCTACCATTCTCAAATTCGTAGGTTTCCTTACCTCACCCATAAACCACCATATTTTAGCCTAGAAACGCCATATTTCACCATGTATAACCATAGGAAGGATGATGGGTTGTTGGAGATGTTATTCTTGGAAATTTGTGGAAGATTATAGAGCTATTTGAAGACTTAAAGATGAAGAGAAAGAAGATCTTGGAAGGAATCTCTAATGGAGGACTTTTATTATAACCCCTTTGAGGACACCTTTGGAGGTGGGTGTTACTCATCCTACACCACTATTCAACCACCATTTTGGAGTCTTTTGAGGTGGAAAAATCTTACATTGATTGAGGTTTAGAGTTTGATAATTTTTAGAATGATATTTACATATATTAGACTTGATATATGTAGTATTTTAGCAAGTTTATAACTTTATGTTGTTTACTAATCATATTATCATTTGGTATGTAGAAATGAGTTTTTAAGAAGTAATTTTGATGAGTTCAAAATGTGGATAAATTTCAAAATATTAGCCTTGAACATTTTATGAAATAAAATGTGTTAAAATGATGTTTCAAAGGTAAATAATGTAATTTCATGTTTAGAAAAATATTGGGCTAATATAGGCCATTTTTATGAAATAAAAACAAGACTTTTTTTACCAAAATGATGAAGTAGAAGAATAAATTGGACTTTTACTTAAATGTGTGTTTTTGAGATGCATAAACTCATAATAAGAAATATTTAGGGTTGATATGTAAATAATCAAAGTATAAAATGCCTAATGTGTGTAATTAAAGAAAGTAAAGAAGGTCAATGTGTTGATAGTGGCCAAATGGGTATTTAAAGTGTGTACAACTTATTTTGGAAACATAAATGGAAATAAAGTCTTTTTATAAAATTTGAAATTTATTACTGAAATTATGTTGGAAATATCATAAATACACTTTGAGAAGTTATAAATTGGTTTTTGGCGAAATTAGTATGTTTAAACCCATTTAAAAGGATAATATTTGTGTGAAACAAATAGTGGTGACATTGTCATAAATAAAGTGAATAGTATGTTGTCAAGAAAATATTTGGCAATTAAAAGTATTAATTGAGTTTTGTAAAAGGAGATTAATGATAAATTTTTGATAAGTGAAAATAATGAGTTTCACCGAAATGATATTCGAAGTGTTAACGTGACAAGTGTGAGATATGAGTAATAATATAGTTTTTGACAAGTGTTAACTGGTTAAAAGTGTTTTTAAAGTTAAGTTGAAAACTTAATAACTATTTTTGGGAATAACACTTGTTAAATGGCTAAGTGGTTTGGCAAGAAACGGGTAAACTTTGTAAATTTACGTAAAGCGAAACATTTTTATGAAATAAAAATGTCAATGAATAGTTTTGATGAAAAGGGAAAAAAGGTGATTTTCCAAGTGAGAATGAATGTGAACATTGAGAATAATGTTGAAACACATGGAAAAGATAAGAAGTGATACTTGAATGATTCCAAGAATTAAGCAGGGCATGACGTCCCTAGTGGTGAAATACCCCAAAGCATGTACAGATGAGCATATGGAGAATGGGGACCGATGGTGTGGAGCCTGTGAAGTCTAGGAATAATGGCTAGATTCCAAGGCAAAGACTGATAATTCTTGTAATAAGAAATGAAGAATGAGAATATTCTTGAAATTAATGCAAATAAATCTTAAGATTTGCAAAAGGTTGAAAGATGGAAATAACCAAAGTTTTAATGATATAATAAATGTTTTGTGATGTGTGGTGTATAAGTTTCTTAATAAAAAATGAATATTTTCCCAACACGAGGTGTGCGTGTCATAAAGATTATTTTAATGAGAATATTAAAATAATGGCAAAGTAACTCTAGCGTGAGTTAATAAACGTTAAATAGATGAATATTTTCAAGAAAAGAAAGGGTTTTCCTATAAATGATTAATCATGTGCGTCAATGGGAGAGAATGTGATTTTATAGAAAGATTATCCAAAATGACTATTTTGGGGAAGAAAAAGAGGATGAACGGGGATAAATAATATTTTTGGAATAAAACGTTTTAATACATCGGAGCATGTATTTTCAAAAGTATGTGTGTAGATATATACATATTTTCATGAGCATATAGTGAGTGAGTATTCTTTTATGTCATTCGTTTCTATGTTGAATTTGTATAAATCCCACTAAGCCTTTCGCTCACTCCATCATCTTTGTTACGACAAGTTGTATGTGGTTCTGTACTTTGAGAGCATTATACAGGTAAGCAAAGAGTAATCTTATTCAATAATAAAAATTGGAATAGTAACATTATTTAGGTTGTTCATTACACCCCACACTTGACACTCGGATCGGATCCGGGTCCATCCTATAAGAACCCTTAAATTCGGTTCGGAGCGTCATAACATAAATACGTAAAATACAATATAACAATATGGATAAATGATATGAACATGATAATCATCTAACACTAGATAAAATACCCTAACTCAATCATTGGTCTGGGAGGTTTTCTCAACAGGAAGAGACATCCTTTAAAAATCCTCCATCAAACTTTGAGAAGATTTTACCAAACACTCAATTTGCTCTCAAAAACTCTCAAAGTCTCTATGATCATGTGTGGGAGCATGTGTGGGAGTGCGTGAAGGAACACGTATGTGAACTCATATAGGAGCATATCGTGGAATAAGAGTGTGTGAATCTCTCCCTAGCTTAAAACAGGACTCCTTAAAGTGATGTCTTTGTTTGTAATAGAAACAAACATAAAGATGCTTGGGTATACCTTGATTAAAATGCCTAGTATGTGCTCTACGTAGTTGGTTTGGTCTCCTAGGTAGGTTAAGACGAGGGCCATAAGGATTTATCATAAACTCAAGAACTGGATCGAGTGAGGAATTGGATGTTGATGCACCATCATAACCTATTCCTTACCTCTCATTGATACCTAATTCGGGATCGAGGAAATCTTGGGCATCTTCGAGATCCGTCTTAAACTGGGATACAGGGGCTTGAAGTTTTCACGAGTATTTAATGAAGATTGAAGATATCTCATAATAATAGCCACAATATTAGTCAAATCGATCTTCTTTCTACCAAAAAGTATCAATTGGTCACACAAAGAAACATTAAAACTCATGAGTTGACTCACTGATGGCTCACACTCTCTTAAAACTTTCACCTCCTTCTCTGAATCAAACAGCCTAAGAGATAGATCTTTATTGTGCTTTTTCATTTTTAAAGTCTCGGTGCAAAGTTCACGAAAGGCGCATTGAAGTCCATCTTCTCCCTCACTCAAATTCTCTTCCTCGTCACTCTCACCCTCTCTAAAACGGTTTGAAACATCATCAAGGCTCTTATGTTTTGAAATTTCCTCACTGGCATTGGATAAAATATAAGTACTCACATGACTATCCAGGAATGCATAAAAACTAGGTTTATGTTGTGACTCATCCCTGGAATTCACCGACTCGACGTCCCTATTGCTAAGAGTGTCTTTGTGAGAAACTTTGCATTTGACCTATTGTTTTAGCCTAGTGGCACAATCGAGATTTATTGACGTTGCCCTCGCACTCATAACATCTCACTTCACCTTTCTCACAACCATTCTTTCCCTCATTACCATTTTTAATTTTCTCAAAAAAAAATCTTTTGGGGAAGAAATTTATTTGTTAAATTTGAGAAATATCTGAAATTTTTGATAGAATGGGCTAAAAAATCAATTTCAAATCAAACTCAGAATTGGAGTAAAAAACTTTTTCCTTTTTCTTTTTGAACTTGGCGTTCAAATTACAAAAAAAAAAATTTAAGACATTGTATCATAATGTCCTCCCAAACCCAAAAATGAAACGACATTTAAGACTTTTATATTCAACTAAAATTCTTTATCCTGTGCAGTATGTAAGATCATCATCAAAGTCGAAGAGACCTACACTCATGAAATAAAAGAATACCATAATGCGTAAGAGTTTTACAGAAAAATAAAACTTCCCCTCAATTTGTTCTTCCCCTTTTTGTTCGTAATAGATAAAGGGTAAGAAACTAAGCATGAATAATAAGAATCACATGAACCCAAAAGAAATAACACCACAAAGAAAATCAATTAAGAACATGTGATGAATTTCTAAAAGGCTTTCAAACAACTATTTTGAAATTTTGAAATTTTGTCAAGTATAACAAGTATACGCATAAAAAGTATATATATGTACAAAATACATAACAAGATGGAAGAACACAAAAATAATCAAATCATGGAATCGGAATGTAATTGTGTGAACATTTTCCAGGGGAAACTCAACATATGAATTCATACCATAAGCACATAAAGTCAATGAGATACTTCTAAAGAAAGAACTTAATTTCAACCTTATGTGTAGAAATGTTGAACAAGATGAAATTGAATCGACTTATGGAATATGTTAGGAATTGAAAAGTTTCTCAAAACAATAAAGCTAAACTATTTAACGCTTTTCAAGAGAGTCCGTTGTGCAAATCGATTGATAATATACTTTATAACACCCTCAAAATCTCATATAAATAATAATTCACTCTCAAATTTTGAATATATCATATGCTCATGTGAATCGAAGCATCAATGAAATATAATGTTGGCCTTGGAACTTCTATTTTGTGTGTCATTAATCTTTTTAGGCTCTTTCTGCAAATGGTGGCTTTTAATGCAAAGGGAATTTTACAATATTCGTAGCCCCTTTCCATTTCTTAAAATATAACACTCTCTTAGCCAAAGTACAACTTATCTCTTTTTACATTTGGTTTTTTATTAAGTGTGATTGAGATGAGAACATTGTATTCGACATATGATATGTACGCAAAATGTTAAAACATTTCGTGCACATGTCCAATAAAGATGATAAAGAGTCTAGCATAAAGAAAGTAATCATTAATGATCAATGAAATCACATTATTAAACAAATTAATAAAACGAAGCCATATCTCAAAACCATGAAAAAGCCACGCGAATGGGTGAAATGTAAGGGTGATCCGAATATATCAAATGCACATTCATATATGGTGCAAAACAAAAATACGAAAATATTTTTGCCTTTCTCAAAAAAATTTATCAAGATAAAATCTTTTTGTCTTGTTCAAACTTTTTCTTAAAAATCAAATTTTTTTTTGGATTTTTCAAAATATATCAAAATGAAAAAGCATAGAAATACAATATAGCAATAGGGATAAAATATATTAACGTGATAGTCACCCTATACAAGACAATCTCCTCGAAATCAATCAATAATGAAAATACCAAAAAAAACTTCCTAAGATTATCTAATCTAAGTGCATTTATAGGTTTTCTGAATATATCAGCTAGTTGTCATTTCATGCTCAACAAGCTCAAGGACACGACCTTCTTTTCTAAATGATCACGAATGAGATGCTCATATATCCTAATGTGATTTGTGCGTACATGATGAACCAGATTACGGGATATATGAATTGCACTCGTATCATCACATAAAGTAATCATTGTACCTTGGCAAATACTACAATCTTCCAACATTTTCTTCATCCATAAGTTTTGGGTGCAATAACTCCCGGAGGCTATATTCCTCGGACTCTGCTGTAAACAAATATATGGAGTTTTGCTTATTACTCAACTAGAAGACAAGAGCAGTCCCAAAGTGAAAACACACACCTGTGATGCTCCTGCAACCATCAACATCCCCGGACCAATTGGAATAAGAATAGGCGAACAAATGGTCATCGGTATCAAAGGAATACAAAATACCGTAGGAAATAGTGGCACTCACGCATATGATGATACTTTTAAGTGAGAGAAAATGAGACTCTTTTATGGATGCTTGGTATCATGAACAAACTGAAATGCTAAAGGCAATATCGGGATGACTAACGGTCAAGTAGAGAATGTAATACCCCGTAATTTTATTGATTTTATTTTTGGGATTAATTGAATTAAATGGGATAAATAATTAGAAATTAATCCAAATTTAAATACTAGCGAGACGAGAGTTAGTATTTGATTATGTTAATAATGTTGAATATTACTGAGTGAATGAAGTAATATATGATTAATGAATTTATTAATATTGTTGCGAGTTATAAATACGGGAATTTTGGAAATAAAGTTGGGACGCGCGTGTCAGTCGTGTCAGGAGCCAATTTAATGGATTTAAAAGTAACTTATTTTGTAATCATCCGTATGAATATTTTGAGTGTTCCAACGTGTCCGTAAGGGTCGAGATAGTCAGAAAACACTAGCCGGGGGTTCAGTTTGAGTCCCGGGGCATTTTAAGCCTAATCGGCAACCCGAGAGGGTATTTTAGTCATTTCTAATTTCGGTGAACAGTAACCTACGAAATTAGGTTTTGTACATCAGCAAACCCTTAGGGTTATTAGGTCCATTAACTGTTAAACACAAGAGAGAACAACATGAGAAGAGAGTTCCAAGGCCAAATAACCACTATACACCACCACCATCAGCGGATTTGTGATCAGAAAGAGAGGGAGGACCAAACAATATCGTCATCAAAGGATCAGAATCTCTAATTCAAGGAAAGTGATTTATCTTAAAATGATTTAAGGCATATATTTTTCATGATAGTTCAGATTTGAAGACAAATTATGAATAACTTGTAATAATGCGAAATTGGAAACTAAATTACTGAACTTGGATAGGTTTCCATGTAGTGGATCTTCTGGAACTATTAAGTGAATGAATCTATAAATTAAGAGTTAGGAAATCACGAAATTAAATTGAGAATTTTGATGATTTTTTAAAAGATATGGAAAAATAAGTGTTGTAGTAATATTCATGACTTTTGATCTAAGAAATCGATATTCTGTGATGTTTTAATGAATATTGAACGTTAAAACTAGTGTAGTTAGGTTGGTTTAATGTTTAGTATACTCATTTGGGAGTTTGGGACATTGTAATGGAGAATTGGAGGAGTAAAAATGGTAGAAACCATAATTATTAAAGGAATTCTGGGTAGATAACTGCTTAATCAATCGATCGACCCAAGAATGTCGATCGATCGACCCCTCTGGAAAAAGTGAAATATTTTCCTTTTAAATAATTGAGTTAATTGAAACCTTTAGAACTCTTTAGTGGTGATTGATTTAACATATTGTCACTTAGGGAAGACCAGTATGGTTGTATTTGAAGCCCGAAAAATTATTAGATTTAATTGAAGTTAAGTCGTAAACTTACGAATATCCGACCAGTGAGATAACATTGGAAGTTCTTAGAACCTGAATATATTTTGCCCTAACTATAACTTAAGGTTAAAAACTGAAAAGGAAAACTTTAATTACTTAGATAACCTTAGAGACTAGAGGGAGTCTTAGTAACCTTTTTGGGATAGGGTGTGTACTCGGAACAATACAACGAGAATTATCATGCTAAACATATTGTGTAGAATAAATGGGATGATATTATTATATGTGTGAGAATTATGATATAGGGATGGACTTTACCTATACTAATATGATGATTACCTAAGTTGTGTGAATACTTAGTATATGGATGATTATGTGTATGACATACCTACCATACCTGCTATCATGGGAGGTAGATTTTTGGGAAAGGACCATCTTATCTTTGTGTACCTTCGGGGGGATTTAAATTGGTACCTTAAGGATGTAGGACTGTGAATTACTTATTTGTAAGTTGATAAGTCAGCTGACTATGGGAGCGTAGGTATGTGTGTGACCCATGGGTATGTGAACTATGTTCACCTCCAATATGTGTGATTTGTGTTGAGACGAGTCCCCAGAGATTCAGAACAAGTGATCCTTATGTACGTGGTGTACCGGGATTCGATAACAGAGTATACGTGCACTGTAGCTTAGCCTAGGGGCCTATGTATAGATGTAATGAGAGTGAGTTATATATGTACTTGTGATTGATTCACTGTTACTTAGTAGATGCGAATGACTAAGAGTTAAATGGGTTAAGAATAATGTGAACTTAACTAATACTTAAGCTAAGTAATTTGATTAATGAATGTGTGAGTTAGGAATATAATTTATGTGAATAATACGGGTGGCGTCTAAAGTAAGAATCGTCTGGATGGGGGTAGAATAGACTAGTCACGCAGTGGTATAACTAGGTGGAATTTAGAAGATGCGTTAAACGTGCATAATAGTTGAGGGGTGAGGATCTCAAGTGAGGGCATGTGACAAACATGTTTAATATATGTGTTGTTTAATATTGTAATTTAAACACTTACTGTTTTTAAAATATTTTCTCCTCGGGCTCTAACTTGTTTTCTTACAAATCTATTTCTTTTTGTAAAAAATCTATTACGTGCCCAGCCACACGGATGCCAAGTTTAGGATTTCCATTCCATTGACGTGTTGTAGCTGCTATGAAAGTTATAGGATCTCGTTACTAGATGCATCCACATCTATCTTTGCTTATTTTGGGAGTGATTTATTCCAGTTATGTCCTGTTGCCCATTCTATTTAGAGACAACAGTTTTAGACTTTCATTTTATTTCAGTCTTGGGATTTTATCTATTTAGACTATTGTACTTGGTTTATTAACATTGCTGCTATTATTGGAGTGGTTACTCCAGACATCAATTATTTCATTCTGTTAATTACCTTATGAGATTGTTCATGTGATGGTTTGATGATGATTTAAATTACTTTGTTGATGGTTAATTTAAACATTAAAATTTGACACTTCACTATTTTAAATATTAGGATGTTAGTAATTAATTAAATGTTTTCAAAAGTGATGCTATGAACTTAACATTTTGTATTAATTTAAATAAAGGAGTATCTACCTGGTATTTAATTGGTCGGGATGTCACAGGTGGTATTAGAGCATCAGGTTCTAGAGTCCTTATGATATGTACGGCTTGTTGTGTTTCCGCATAGTGTCCTTTGATATAGAGCCCTATATTTTAGGATTGTTGTACTATATTGTGTATCATAGGTTCTTCAGATATTTTGAGATATTAACTGTGGACTTACAAGACTTCTCTCTCATTTCAGATTCCTCCTCAATATGAACAACTAGTTCCTAGGTGTGCCCAATCCGAGCCTCAGCTTGCACTAGTTCAGGGTTCTATGAATGCTACTAAAGTTGCTTCCATTGTAGCCCAGGAGGTAAATGTCGCATTAGAAGTTGTGCAACAGACACCACCTCAGGCATAGGTGGTATCCCTAGTTCAGGCTTATACATTCTTGTCTTCTTGGGAACATGTTCGTGTTGCCTTTCAGAATGCGCATCCTCCAGAGTTTACATGGAACTTCGATGTTGTAGTGGTGAGACAATTTAAGAAGGACATCCAAAGGCACTTGAGGATGTATGAGTCACAGATGTACATAGGTATATACTAGCTACGTTTAAGCTGGTAGGAGAAGCATTGCAGTGGTGGGAGTCCATTACTACCGCCGAGGAGAGAGATGTTCTTTCTATTCAGGAGTTCTAGGTGCGGTTCAGCCATAAATATTTCCCCTCAGTAGTTCAGATAGAGATGAGGCAAAAATTAATGAACCTTAAGAAGGAATAGAGGATATTGGCAGAGTACGATGCCGAGTTCACCAATCTTCTGAACATAGTTCCCATGAGATACCAACTGAAGAGAAGAAGATCCAGAAGTTCATGGATGGGTTGACATGGAGGATTCGCCAGCACCTGCTAGGGAATCTCCCATTGGCTACCTATTCAAATATTGTTAACGCAATGCTACTTCACTTCCAGGATCGCCGCTTTCATCTATCTGAGGGTAAGAGAGTAGAGGAGTCCAAAGAGCAGGGCAGAATAAGAGGTAATGATGCCACTGGGGCACAGTTAGCTCAGGGTCAGCATAGGCAGGGTTATCAGAGTTCCCAGCAGGGGGATTCTAAGAGATTCAGATTAGGGTCTTTCCGACATGGCTAGGGAGGTTTTAGGCACGGCCTGCAGGGTCAACACGGCTACCAGGGCCAGCAGTAGTTTCAATAGGGCCAGCATGGTCAAGGTAGAAGTGGTAATGGTCATCAGGGTCGTGGGCAATAGGGTCATGTAATACCCCGTAATTTTAATGACTTTTAAAATGGGATGTATTTTAAATTAATGGATTAATTGGATTTTATTATAAATTAATTCATTTGGGTTTTATCCGAATTGTGGATATTAAAAGGAACGATTCTGGTTATTACTTAAAGATATTTAGGTAATATATGAATGTGATGTTATTGATATTACGGTGAGTTATTAATTCAGTAATTTGAATTTTTAGTCAGACGCGGTATGGGACGTGTCGGGACTAATTTGTTAAATTAAAAAGGAAACTTATTTTTACATCAACCTTATAGTCGTTTTGACTGCGTCGCTACATCCGAAAGGGTTGAAATAGTCATAAAATTCTATTTTGATGTTGGTTTTAGGTCTCGGGTCATTTGGAAATGAAAAGACAACCCAAAAGGGCATTTTAGTCATTTTTACAAGGGGATGAATAGTGATTTCGGATTTTGTCTTATTATAAGTATTTGGAGATTAGTGTACGTAGGTTCATTTCATCTCTTCTACAAAAAATTAAGAAGTCATCTTCCTAGAGAGAGTGAAAGGTTGCTTGGGAGAAGAGAAGCTTGGAAAGGAGGAAGACCAAAGGTCACCACCACCAACCACCACCGGAAGTGGCTGGATAAAGGGAGAACCATGTGTGTTATACAACCCCAAAGGATCAGATCTTCATTAGAGGCAAGTGTTTGATAATTGCAATCTAAGTTTGTATATTGTCCATGTTAGAATAGTTATAAAAAGATGAGATTTTTCACGTTTGGAAGATGAAAGGATAGAGTTGTTAATGGATTTTTGGAAAATTAAAATACATAGGAATCAAACTCATGTTGTAGGTAGATAGTAATCCACGAAATAATCATAAATATGTTGAAGAAATTCTGAAAACCATTGATGTGTTCTTGAAGATATTATGTTGTTAATTTTCTGGAAAAAGAGGATAAAAACATGCTTTTAATTCAATCTCTTGATGATTATAGGAAATTTAGATCATTAGAAATCATTTATATATGTTGATATATCAAAAGTGATGAAACCCGTAGTAGAAGAAATGAAGAAACTGGGCTGGTATCTGGGCGATCGATCGATAGACCCCCTGCCTTCGATCGATTGACCTACCCAGAATCTTTGAAATTGTTTCTTTTTAATGCTTGTTCGTATTCCAAACCTTTTCTAAATCTTTGGTGATTATTAATTGGATATTATGGGACTTAGGAAGGTTCAGTAAGCCCTATTTAAGAGTCGAATTGATTTGATTGGGATTTAATTTATGAGAATTATGATAGTTATATTGAAAGAAATTTCGGCTGCTATATTCCTGTGTTGGATTCTAATTGGTATTCATGAGGATTAAGGATAGGTCTAGTAGGGGAGATTTAATATGACACCTAGGTAGCCTCAGGGTTACAATTTGAGCATCAAGGACTAAGTGTAGTACAAGCGCTTAGTGATATGGCTCCTGGATAGAGATGGGAGTGCAGACCACATTTGGTTGACAGAGGGGATGAGGTTATTCCGGTTGCGTATTTAAAGTTGACGAAACTCCACGACCGACAAACTTAAGTAGTAGTGTATTGGAGGGGTTCCTTGTTTGGATTTCGATTTGCGAGACGCTCCGCGCATGAACCTTAACGACATCGGGAGTTAAGAGATGTTATAGGATGCAAGGATGTTGATTTTTTTGATAAGTCATATAGTGTGAATGAAACACTATAGACTATGAGCCATGTGATGATGGTATTCAATCCTAGTTGATAGAAGATGTGGTTATAAGAGATTAGAAACAATCGGTTTTAACCCTAATTTAAGGGAGAGTTTAATTCGTTGTAAATTAGGAGATAAGATGATATGGACCAGTAGGATATTAGTGCTTTCTTATGGAATAAAATGTTGAGGAAAAACCTATTTGAACCTTGGGTAATGAGTGAGACTCTGGAATGATTAAATTAAAGAAGTAAAGTCATAATATTTTAATACATAGGATTTAAAGAGATATAATGCTACGTATGGGAATTACCTTAGGGTAGTGGGATTACCTTGTTGATATTATATCTATAGGTATATGATAATGCCTATTTGATTTATTGATGATTTATGTGTATGACATACCTAGCTTACTTGCTATCGAGGGGAGGTTTGCGCGTGAGAGAAGTCATATCCGGATGAATCCATCGGATCTTTGATTTGTCGCTCAAGATCATAGGTCTATGAAAGAATTATTGGGGAGTTGTTAAGTCCACTGGCTATGGGAATGTAGGTATGTGCGTGGCCCATGGGTATGAGAACTATGTTCGCCTCTAATTTATGTGTTGTTGTTTGTGGTTCGAGGAATCCTTACTGAACTTTTAGTCCCCTATTCGGTGACCAGCGATATTGGGACATGATAGCAGAGTAATGCATTGCACCGCAGCTGTGACTCGGGGTGCCGTATTATATATGTATATATATATAATGAATTAAGTGTATGTGTATATGGTGGTTAAATCATATACTATGTGATAATTGTAGATAGCGGTGAATTGAGAAAAGAATTGAAATAAGTTAATGAATATATATTGAAGAGCTTAATTCATATTAATGAGAAATGATTCATGTTAGTGAGAAATGATTCATATAAATGAGAAATGTATAAGAATGATTATATAACGTATGGTATGGGACGTACGGGGTTATGATATGGGAATGGAATCATATTATGGAAACTAGTGAGGAGGAACCATTGACTAGGAGGTTAATAGGAAACGTTAAGTGTGAACTCTAGATGAGAGGTGAGAATAGAAAGTGAGAGTTGGATACTAACATGTACATAATAAATGTTTTATTTCACTTGTTAAATACTTGTTGTTTTCAAAATCATTTTCACATCGGGCTCTGACCCGTTTCCTTGCATATTTTCTTTTATATTGTACCTTCTATATCAGGTGTCCAACAATAGGGACGCCAACCTTAGCAAATTACGACGAGCTACGGAGCTATGGAGTTTTGCTTAGACGCCTATCTTCATTTGATTCACAGTATTCTTATAGTTAGGGCATGTCGCCCAACAAGGAATTCAGTTATCTTTTCTATCTTAGTCAAATACTCTTGTATTCGTGTCGTTTTAATACATTTACTATTATTGGGATTACTCTATTGGATTATTATGTGGGAATGTTTATTCCAATTGAATTTAAATTCTTTTGTGTTATATATTTGGTTATTCGTGTTGTAGAATAAAATATGTAGTGTTATTCTTAAACTTAAAATGGTTTTTGTTGAAATTAAAATTTGGAATGTTTTTAACACCATCTTAATAGGGTATTAGGTGAGTTGTAAATGTTTTCGACAGTGATGCTAAGAATGAGGCCACTGTATATTCTATTTTAATTTGGTATGGGACTGGTCACCCGGTATTTAATTAGGCGGGGTGTTACAGGTGGTATCAGAGCATCAAGTTCTAGTGTCCTTTAGGGTCTGTACGGCTTACTGTGTTTTCAGTTTAGCGTTCTTTGATGTAGAGCCCTATGTTTAGGATTGTTGATTTCCTTGGTGAGATTCCGTTCCCTTGCTATAACATAGATATTAGTGAATATTATTTGCGTTCGGATGTGTTCGTACAAGATGTATAGAAGATGAGGTCCATTGGACGGATAGCGGAGATCGTACTTAGGAGGATATGAAGTATGTTCGAGTATGATGATCGTAGTTGAGGTCACCCCTATTATGGAAAATGGAGGAGAGTCGTCGGTAGAAGTTCAAGAAATGCGAGCATTGGGTGTGTTACCCAACGAAGGCAATATATTCAAAGTCTTGGTCATATAGTGGAGTGCGGTTAACTAGAACTGAAAATTTGGGGTAAAATTTTTCTTGACTTATCTGAGCAAAGTTATAATAGTGGGAGTCAATAACCACCACCCGCGAATGAGGGTATGTTTTCTATCTAAGGAGTTATGAGGTGTATATTGATTTTTGTAGCGATTAATATTGTGGGGGCAAAAAGGGTTACTAAACTTAGCCTATAGCACTGTTATTTACGTAGACTCACCGAGGGGTTGTGGGACACCTGTATTTTTCATGACATCACGTGGGTTCGATTTTTATCACGGAATTACTTACTTTGGGAATGTCCGAGCATGATCGGACTATCGACGAGGATTGACTTGTAGTATATGAGAGCGTATGTACTACTATAGCTAGAATCTTCTCTTTAACAAGAGAGTAGATGAGTAGACTTTATTTGAAATTGATAAAACCTATAGAGAGGTTATAAACTATTGACTAAGGACCTGAGAGTTTCGATGACTGACTACTTTAGGTAGTAGTGTATCGGGGGGGGTTCCTTGTTTGGATTTCTCTTGCGAGACACCCCACGCATGAAACTAATAACCGTTGGGAGTCAAAATAAGTTAGGTCTTTAGGATATGAGTTTATAACCTTTACGATAAATATTATAATGAAACTTGTACGATAGGGTGTATGGGGGCCCTGGATGGTTGGATTGTAGTAGTTCTCATAATTGTGAAACTGTTAGTAGTTGTGACTTCAAGATGTATTTACTTAATGATTAAGGATCACTTTTTCCCAAGCTTTGTCACGAAGAGGGTATAGGTAAGATTGCATAAAGTTTAAATTCGATTCAGTTGAAACTATATGGTGAGGCTTGGCGTATAACATCAATGGGGATTTTCGTTAATGTACTGTATGGGCGGTACAACATAGATTACTTGCGATGTGAGATTTATACTCAGAGTTGACCTTCCCAGTATGATTTGTCTTTCCGAATTTCGGGATGAAATTCTGTTATAAGGGGGGAAGTATGTAATACCCCGTAATTTTCATGACTTTTAAAATGGGTTATAGATTAAATTAATGGATTAATTGGATTTTATTATAAATTAATTCATTTAGATTTTATCCGAATTGTGGATATTAAAAGGAATGATTCTTGTTATTACTTAAAGATATTTAGGTACTATATGAATGTGATGTTATTGATATTGCGGTGAGTTATTAATTCAGTAATTTGAATTTTTAGTCGGACGCGGTATGTGACGTGTCGGGACTAATTTGTTAAATTAAAAAGGAAACTTATTTTTACATCAACCTTATAGTTGTTTTGACTGCACCGTTGCATCCGAAAGGGTTGAAATAGTCAGAAAAGTCTATTTGGATGTTGGTTTTGGGTCTCGGGTCATTTGGAAATGAAAAAACAACCCAAAAGGGCATTTTAGTCATTTTTACAAGGGGTGAATAGTGATTTCGGGTTTTGTCTTATTATAAGTATTTGGAGATTGGTGTACGTAGGTTCATTTCATCTCTTCTACACAAAATTGACAAGTCATCTTCCTAGAGAGAGTGAAAGGTTGCTTGGGAGAAGAGAAGCTTGGAAAGGAGGAAGACCAAAGGTCACCACCACCAACCACCACCGGAAATGGCCGGAGAAAGAGAGAACCACCTGTGTTATACAACCCCCAAAGGATCAGATCTTCATTAGAGACAAGCCTTTGATAATTGCAATCTAAGTTTGTATATTGTCCATGTTCGAATAGTTATAAAAAAGATGAGATTTTTCATGTTTGGAAGATGAAAGGATAGAGTTGTTAATGGATTTCTGGAAACTGAAAATATATTGGAATCAAACTCATGTTGTAGGTAGATAGTAATCCACGAAATAATCATAAATCTGTTGAAGAAATTCTGAAAACCATTGATGTGTTCTTGAAGATATTATGTTGTTAATTTTCTGGAAAAAAGAGGATAAAAACATGCGTTTAATTCAATCTCTTGATGATCCTAGGATGTTTAGATCATCAAAAATCATTTATATTTGTTGATATATCATTTAGTAAGGTTTATAAGTAATTTGGGAAGTTAATATGAAGGATTGTATGATCAAAAGTGATGAAACCCTTAGTAGAAGAAATGCAGAAACTGGGTTGGTATCTGGGAGATCGATCGATAGACCCCCTGCCTTCGATCGATCGACCTCCCCAGAATCCTTGAAGTTGTTTCTTTTTAATGCTTGTTTGTATTCCAAACCTTTTATAAATCTTTGGTGATTATTAATTGGATATTACGGGACTTAAGAAGGTTCAGTAAGCCCTAGTTAAGAGTCGAATCGATTTGATTGGGATTTAATTGAGGAGAATTATGATAGTTATATTGAAAGAAATTTCGGTTGCTATATTCCTTTATTGGATTCTATTTGGTATTCATGAGGATTAAGGATAGGTCTAGTAGGGGAGATTTAATATTACACCTGGGTAGCCATAGGGTTACAATTTGAGCATCAAGGACTGAGTTTAAGCTCATTATTGATTGTGCAAGGAGCGAGTGTAGTACAAGCGCTTAGTGATATGGCTCCTGGATAGAGATGGGAGTTCAGACCACATTTGGTTGAGAAAGGGGATGAGGTTATTTCGGTTGCGTATTTGAAGTTGACGAAACTCCACGACCGACAAGGTTAAGTAGTAGTGTATTGGAGGGGTTCCTTGTTTGGATTTTGATTTGCGAGACGCTCCGCGCATGAACCTTAACGACGTCGAGAGTGAAGAGATATTATAGGATACGAGGATGTTGATTTTTTTTATAAGTCATATAGTGTGAATGAAACACTATAGACTATGAGCCATGTGATGATGGTATTCAATCCTAATTGATAGAAGATGTGGTTATAAGAGATTATAAACAATCGGTTTTAACCATAATTTAAGGGAGAGTTTAATTCGTGGTAAATTGGGAGATAAGATGATATGGACCAGTAGGATATTAGTGATTTCTTACGGAATAAAATGTTGAGGAAAAACCTATTTGAACCTTGGGTAATGTGTGAGACTCTGGAATGATTAAATTAAAGAAGTAAAGTCATAATATTTTAATACGTAGGATTTAAAGAGATATAATGCTACATATGGGAATTACCTTAGGGTAGTGGGATTACCTTGCTGATATATATCTATAGGTAGACGATAATTCCTATTTGATTAATTGATTATTTATGTGTATGACATACCTAGCTTACTTGTTATCGAGGGGAGGTTTGCGCATGAGGGCAGTCATATCCTGATGAATCCATGGGATCTTTGATTTGTCACTCAAGAACATAGGTCAATGAAAGACTTATCAGGGAGTTGACAAGTTCACGACTATGGGAACGTAGGTATGTGCGTGGACCGTGGGTATGAGAACTATGTTCGCCTCCAGTTTATGTGTTGTTGTTTGTGGTTCGAGGAATCCTTACCGAACCTTTTGTCCCTTATTCGGCGACCAGCGATATTGGGACATGATAGCAGAGTAATGCATTACACCGCAGCTATGACTCGGGGTGCCGTATTATATATGTATATATATATAAAATGAATTAAGTGTATGTGTATATGGTGGTTAAATCATCTACTGTGTGATAATTGTAGATAGCGGTGAATATTTATTGAAGAGCTTAATTCATATTAATGAGAAATGATTCATGTTAATGAGAAACGGTTCATATAAATGAGAAACTTATATGAATGATTATATAACGTATGGTATGGGACATACGGGGTTATGATATGGGAATGGAATCATATTATGGAAACTAGTGAGGAGGAGCCATTGACTAGGAGGTTAATAGGAAACATTAAGTGTGCACTCTAGATGAGAGGTGAGAATAGCAAGTGAGAGTTGGATACTAACATGTACATAATAAATGCTTTATTGCACTTGTTAAATACTTGTTGTTTTCAAAATCATTTTCACATCGGGCTCTGACCCGTTTCCTTGCATATTTTCTTTTATATTGTACCTTTTATATCAGGTGTCCAGCAATAGGGACGCCAACCTTAGCAGATTATGACGAGCTACGGAGCTATGGAGTTTTGCTTAGACACCTATCTTCATTTGATTCATAGTATTCTTATAGTTAGGGCATGTCGCCCAACAAGGAATTCAGTTATCTTTCTATCTGAGTCAAATACTCTTACATTCGTGTCATTTTAATACATTTACTATTATTGGGATTACTGTATTGGATTATTATGTGGCAATGTTTATTCCAATTGAATTTAAACTCTTTTGTGTTATCTATTTGGTTATTCGTGTTGTAAAATAAAATATGTAGTGTTATTCTTAAACTAAAAATGGTTTTTGTTGAAATTAAAATTTGGAAAATTTTTAACACTAGCTTAATAGGGTATTAGGTGAGTTGTCAATGTTTTTGACAGTGATGCTAAGAATGAGCCAATTGTATATTATGTTTTAATTTGGTATGGGACTGGCCACCCAGTATTTAATTAGGCGGGGTGTTACAGGTCAGAGAGGTGTAAACTTCGCAGGGAAATTATTCATATGTGGCAGTATTTTCCATAAACACCAGGAGTGTCCTGAGATGGGCAAGGCCCTGCAGCAGTAGCAGCAGCAGAAGGGTGCTCGACAGGAGCCTCAGAGACCAATGTTTCCCAAACCCCTCCCAGCACCACCACAGATGTCAGCACTGCCACCTATTCCAGTGGTCCCAGTTCAGTAGGGGCAGCTCCAGTATGGTCGGTTTTATAACCTTTAGGAGGTCGCAGGCCCGCCGATGCCACCCACGATTAAGGTTATGTTTTCTATTCAGGGGACTATGGGGCATATTTTATTTGACATGGGAGCCACACACTATTTTATCACCATGAAATTCGCACCTGCTATGGGATTATTAGATATCGCGAAGAGAACTCTCACTTGTGTTGATTCGCAATTGATTAGAGGTTCTGTGATTTCCTTTATATGAAGAGGCATGGGTGTAAAGATTGGTACATTTACTTTACCTACTGACATGCTCGTATTACATATGTCCAAGTATGATGCAATTATCGGTATGGATTGGCTCGTTACGTATAGAGACATAATCGATTGTTTTAGTAGGATTATTATTTTTGCCATAACCGGTCAGGAGATGTTACTAGTGGCGATGCCTCATCCTGAGGGAGGATCATCCACTCACTTGGACTATATAGAGGAGGAGGCCTCTAAGGAGGTGGTGATACCACTTGATTCGATTCCAGTTGTTAGGGCATTCACTGATGTGTTCCAAGATATTCCGGGATTACCTCCTATTAGAGAGATAGACTTTGTTATAGATTTGGCATCGGTCACTCGATCGATAGCCCGCGCACCTTACCATATGGCTCCATTGGAGATGAAGGAGATACGAGATCAGATAAATCAGTTGTTGGGTCAGGGGTTTATCCTTAGGAGTACTTCACCTTAGGGTTCTTCTGTGCTATTTGTTAAGAAGAGGGATAGATCTTTGAGGTTGTGTGTTGATTATCGGGAGTTGAATAAAGTAACGATGCAGAATAAGTATCCATTGCCCCGAATCAATGACTTATTCGACCAGTTGAGAGGAGATACCTTCTTTTTAAAGATTGACTTGAGATCGGGATACCATCAGTTGCATCTCAGGGAGCAGGATGTCTCGAAGACTACCTTCTTGACGAGATATGGTTCCTACGAGTTCAGGGTTATGCCTTTTGGCTTGACCAACACCCCAGTCGTGTTTTTGACTTGATGAATAGGGTGCTCAGAGAGTTCCTGGACCATTTCATCATTATCTTCATTGATGACATTCTGGTTTACTCCCAGACCGAGGAGGATCATGCCAAGCACTTGAGGCAGGTTTTGCAGAGGCATGAACTGTATGCAAAATATGAGAAATGCAAGTTTTGGCTGAAGGAAGTTTAGTTTTAGGGGAACATCATTTCTGACAAGGGGATATCTGTAGATCGGGAAGGTATCAGCGGTGAGGGAGTGGGGACAACCCATGAAACTAACGGAGATACGTAGTTTCTTAGGCCTAGAAGGATACTACGGGAGATTTATTCAGGGATTCTCGAAAATAGTGGGTCCATTGACACATCTAACTCGCAAAGGGGTACCATTTATCTGGGGTAATGCCTGTCAGTTGGCTTTTGATGAGTTGAAGGACAAGCTGGCCTCAGCACCAGTGTTAGCATTGCCCAGACCGAGAGTGGAGTATCTTGTCTACACTGATGCGTCCTTACTAGGACTTGGGGATGTACTGCAGTAGGAGAGTCAGGATATAGCTTATGCTTCCCGTAAGCTTAAGCCTCACAAGAGGAATTACCCTACCCATGACTTGGAGTTAGTGGCAGTCTTATTTGCACTTTGGATTTGGACACACTATCTCTCGAGGGAGAAATTTTTCTTATTCACAGACCACAAGTCCCTACAGTACCGCTTCACGCAGAAGGAGCTGAATATGCATCAACATCGGTGGCTTGAGTTTGTGAAGGATTATCAGTTCGATATCCAAAACCACCCATGGAAGGCTAACGTTGTAGCAGAAGCGTTGAGTCGTAGGCCAGTAGGTGAGGTGGCTAAGGTGTGGAAAGCGAAGTGGAAGGAGTTGGGACACCAAGACGTAGTGGCCTGATTATTCATGTCGATGATGACAGTTGCGCCCCAGATCACTACGAGGGTAGTACAGGCTTAGGCAGCAGACCCGTTCTGTCAAGAGCACATAGTACGGTTACTAGCAGAGGGGGTCGAGTCTTATACTGTTGGTTTATAAGGGGGCTTATGCTTCAATGGGAGATTGGTCGTTCCTGAGGGAGAAGACTTGCGAAACGAGGTAATGATAGAGTCGCACGCTTTGCAATTCGCGGTACATCCTGGTGGGGATAAAATGCACCAGGATATGAGGCGACAGACTGGTGGAGTGGGATGAAGAGGGATATTACCGATTTTATTTTGAAATGTGCCACTTGTCAGCTACTTAAGGTGAACCATCAGAGACCAGCAGGACTAATACATCCATTAGAGGTTCCTATGTGGAAATGGGAGAGAATTTCCATAGACTTCATCACAGTATTACCTATATCACAGAGGGGTCACGATTCTATATGGGTGATTGTGAATTGATTGACCAAGGTTTCTCACTTTCTGCCAGCCCAGACAAACTACACTACAGGACATTATGCCTAGATCTTCATAGCTGAGATAGTGAGACTCCACGGGGTGCCTCTCAATATCGTGGCTGATAGGGATAAGATATTTGTGTCACAATTTTGGGAGAGTTTCCAGAAAGCTATGGGTACGGAGTCGCGATTGAATACATCCTATCACCTGTATATAGATGGGCTGACCGAACGGACGAATCAAATGTTATAGGACATGTTGTGTATGTGCATCCTCGATTTTGGGGGAGGCTAGGAGCAGTATCTCTCACTGGTGAAGTTCGCTTATAATAACTCGTACCAGTATACTATCGAAATAAATCCTTTCGAGGAGTTGTATGGCAGGCCTTTTCATTCCCCAACATGTTGGTTAGAGGTGGGGGACAACAATCTACTTGGGCCGGAGGAGATTCAGGATACTTCGACAAGGATAGAGATGATACGGAGCCATATTCGGGTTTCTCAGGATCGACAAAAGAGTTACGCCAATGCCAAGAGTTTCTTTCGAGAGTTTAATGTGGGGGAACAAGTGCTTCTCCAAGTGTCTCCTATAAAGTGGATTATGCGTTTTGGGAAGAAAGGGAAGTTGACGCCTAGATATGTGGGGACATTCCCTATTATCGAGCGAATTGGGCAAGTTGTGTATAGACTTGGGCTGTCCTAACACTTGCATAGGATCCATGACGTGTTCCACATTTCCTCACTCAGGAGATATCTTTGAGATGATTTAGCCCATACTCACATTGCTTTAGAGGATATTGACCTGCAGCCTGATAGTTCCTATGAGGAGGGGACGATTGTTATCCTAGACCGTAGAGAGGAAATTAAGGTCAAAGATAGTACCACTAGTGCGTGTTCAGTGGCGACATCATAATCTACCTGGGAGATCGAGGATGAGATGCGCGAGCGTCAACTAGAGTTATTCTTGCTAGGTATATTTTTATTTCCAAATTTTGAGACAAAATTCTGTTATTAGGGGGGAAGTATGTAATACCCCGTATTTTTATTGATTTTATTTTATGGATTAATTGAATTAAATGGGATAAATAATTCGAAATTAATTCGGATTTAAATACTAGCGAGACGAGAGTTAGTATTTGATTATGTTAATAATGTTGAATATTACTGAGTGAATATGGTAATATATGATTAATGAATTTATTAATATTGTCGCGAGTTATAAATACGGTAATTTCATAAAAAAGTAACTTAGTTTTAGATCATCTGTATGGTCATTTTGAGTGTGCCAACTTGTCTGGAAGGGTTGAGATAGTCAGAAAACACTAGTCGGGGGTTAAGTTTGAGTCTAGGGGCATTTTAAGCCTAACCGACAACCCGGGAGGGTATTTTAGTCATTTCCAATTTGGTGAACCGTAACCTACAAAATTAGGTTTTGTAGATCAGCAAACCTTTAGGGTTATTAGGTCCATTAACTTTTAAACACAATAAAGAACAACGTGAGAAGAAAGGAAGTGTTTAAAGAGAGTTCCAAGGCCAAATAACCATTATACACCACCATTATCACCAGATTTGTGATCGGAAAGAGAGGGAGGACCAACCAATATCGTGATCAAAGGATCAGAATCTCTAATTCAGGGCAAGTGATTTATCTTTCAATGATTTAAGGCATATATTTTACATGATAGTTTATATTTGAAGACAAATTATGAATAACTTGTAATAAAGTTAAATTGGAGACTAAATTATTGAACTTAGATAGGTTTGCATGTAGTGGATCTTCTAGAACTATTAAGTGGATGAATCTAGAAATTAAGATTTAGGAAATCACGAAATTAAATTGAGAATTATGATGATTTTTTAAGAGATATGGAAGAATTAGGGTTATAGTAATATTCATGACTTTTGATCTAAGAAATCAATATTCTATGAAGTTTTGATGAATCTTGAACGTTAAAACTAGTGTAGTTATGTTGGTGTAATGTTTAGTATACTCATTTGGGAGTTTGGGACGTTGTAAGGAAGAATCAGAGGTGTAAAATTGGTAGAAACCGTAACTGTTAAATGAATTATGGGAAGATAACTGCTTGATCGATCGATCGCCCCATTTCTTCGATCGATCGACCCCTCTGGAAAAAGTGAAATATTTCCCTTTTAAATAATTGAGTAACTTCCAACCTTTAGAACTCTTTAGTGACGACTGATTTAACATATTCTCACTTAGGGAAGACCAGTATGGTTGTATTTGAAGCCCGAAAAATTATTAGATTTAATTGAAGTTAAGTGGTAAACTTACAAATATTCGACTAGTGAGATATGATTGGAAGTTATGAGAACCTGAATATATTTTTCCCTAACTATAACTTAAGGTTAAAAAGTGAAAAAGATAACCTTAATTACTAAGATAACCTTAGAGACTAACGGGAGTCTTAGTAACCTTTTTGGGATAGGGTATGTACTCGGAATTATATAACGAGAATTATCGCGCTAAACCTATTGTGTAGAATAAATGGGATGAAATTATTATTTGTGTGAGACTTACGATATAAGGATGGAATATACCTATACTAATATGATGATTACCTAAGTTGTGTGAATACTTAGTATATGGATGATTATGTGTATTGCATACCTACCATACTTGTTATCACGGGAGGCTGATTTTCGAGAAAGGACCATCTTATATTTGTGTTCCTTCGGGGGGATTTAGATTGGTAACTTAAGGGCATAGGACTCTGAATGACTTATTTGTGAGTTAATTAGTTAGCTGGCCATGGGAGCATAGGTATGTGCGTGACCCATGTCTATGTGAACTATATCTGCCTCCAATATGTGTGATTTGTGTTGAGATGGTTCCAAAGAGATTCGGAACACATTATCCTTATGTACATGATGTATCGGGATTCGATAGCAGAGAATGCGTGCACCAAATCTTAGCCTAGGGGTTCCATATATGTATAGATGTAATGAGAGTAACTTATATATGTACTTGTGACTGATTCACTATTACTTAGTATATGTGAATGACTAAGAGTTAAATGGGTTAAGAATAATGTGAACTTAAGTAATACCTGAGCTAAGTAATTTGATTAATGAATGTGTGAGTTATGAATATAATTTATTTGAATAATAAGGATGGCATCTAAAGTAAGAACCGTCTGGATTGGGGTAGAATAGACTATTCAGGCAGTGGTATAACTAGGTGGAATTTAGAAGATGCGTTAGGCATGCACAATAGTTGAGGGCTGAGGATCTCAAGTGAGGGCACGTGACTAACATGTTTAATATATGTGTTATTTAATATTGTAATTTAAACACTTGTTGTTTTTAAAATATTTTCTCCTCGGACTCTAACCCGTTTGCTTTTAAATCTATTTCTTTTTGTAAAAAAACTTTTAGGTGCGCATCCACAAGGACACCTAGTTTTGGAGTTCCATTTGATTAACGTGTTGTAGCTGTTGTGGAAGTTACAGGATCTCGTTACTAGTCACCTCCACATCTATCTTTGCTTCTTTTGGGAGTCATTTATTCCAGTTAGGACCTGTTTCCCATTTTATTCAGAGACATAAGTTTTAGAATTTCATTTTATTTCAGTTTTGGGATTTTATCTATTCAGACTATTGTACTTGGTTTATTTACATTGATGCTATTATTGGAGTGGTTACTCTAGACATCGGTTATTTCATTATATTGATTACCTTATGAGATTGTTCATGTGTCGGTTTGATGACGATTTAAATTATTTAGTTGATGGTTAATTTAAACAATAATATTTGACACTTCACTATTTTAAATATTAGGTGGTTAGTAATTAATTAAATATTTTCGACAGTGATGCTATGAACTGAACCAACTTGATATTTTGCATTAATTTAAATAAAGGAGTAGCTACCCGGTATTTAATTAGTCGGGGTATCACTGAGAAGACTACCTACCATGCTCCTATAAAGTGTTTGATTTATGTCCTTGTATAATGTATCTTTGCTAAACTTTATCGATGTACTCATAGGTTGTGAGTGAGTATTTAGTAAAGTCTAAACCAAACTTCTTCACTAGGTCCCTAGCATATTTCGATCAAGATATAAATATCCCATCCTTTAGTTGACGCACTTGGAGACCTAAGAAGAATGTAATCTCACCAACCATGCTCATCTAAAACTCTCCCTTTATCTCCTCCTCAAATGTGTGATCATGTTGGGAGAACATGGATCTAAATACTATGTCGTTCACATAGAGTTAGGTAACCAATATAGAACCACTCTCTCTCTCCATAAAAAAATGTCTTATCCACTCCCCCTATCTTTAAGCCACGAGCTAAGAGATAAGAAGTGAGCCTCATGTTCAAAGCACGAGTTTCTAGATTTAAACCATACAAGTCTTTATTAAGATAAAATATATGCCGCAGGTGTTTTGGGTCTTCGAACCCCTTTCGTTGTTCCACGTAAACTTCCACTCGTAGAATGTCATTAAGGAAGTCACTTTTAACATCCATTTGATATAACTTGAAGCGTATATAATATGCTATGGAGAGTAGTAATAGAAGATATTCAAGCCTAGCAATAGGAGCAACTGTCTCGTCGAAGTCAAAACCCTCAATCTTTGTGTATCCTTAAGCGACAAACCTAGCCTTATTACAAACTACAGTACCATTCTCATCCATTTTATTCTTGTAAATTCACTGGGTACCTATCATATTTTTCTTTCTAGGTTGGGGAACTAACTCCCAGACATCAGTCTTATGAAATTGAAACAAATCATCTTGCATACTGTATATCTAATGCTCATCCTTAAATGACTCTTTCATATTCTTACGCTTGACTACAGAGGTGTAGCAAAGGTAGATAACCACATTCCCATGTTGAAAGCGAGTCTTGAAAACTAGTGTGGGATCACCAAATATAATGGAAGGTTCATTACTTACTCAAACACAAGATGGTGGATCCTATAAATCAAGAGTGAGTTCCACCGAAGTAGTACGAGGAATGATGGTATAGTCATTCGGGGATGCATTGTCCTCACACTTAGGATCAGGATCAACAAACGTTGGTGGCTCGTCGTCTATAATCATAACGTTTATTAATTCCATAACCATAGAGCTTGTAAGGTTAAACATCGTATAAACATCTGAGAGATTTCGCTTGGCGTTCCCCCTAAATATCCCTTGGAAGCTATGCTAAATTTCTTCACTTTCTACCTCCTCAGCTTTAGCAAAAACATCGAGAACTGGGTAAACTGGTTTACGGAGCACGGAGCACGATGTTTGCACTAGTCGGTGCCTTGGTAGAGGGAGATGAAACCCATTATGGAACTGGGGAAGTATGTTCGGTTAGTTGGCCTATGGTAAACCTCTTTCTATTTTCCCTAGAGGCTCCTACATCAAGTCGGATAGGATCACATTGTACCTTCCCATACCCTGGATTTTTTCCCTGTAGAGGATTTGATGGAAGGCGTGCACATGCGCATGTGGTTGGGCTCTCTGTGGGAAAGTCGTGGATGATTGACCCATCCCTCCCAATAAATTGGCAGAGTCTGGCACATGTCTGAAGACTATATTAAATGGATGTGGAGGCGGGTAGTGTCTAAGCTCTTGGCCGAGGAGACTGGGCAGAGATGGTTTACCATGTTTGACACTATGGAACGGGCATAGTGGTTTTCCCTAGGATAGTTCGGACTTATCGTTCCATGGAACTCCTTCGCTATACTATCTAGGTAGGGAAAGTTTGGGTGCCTCAAGAGGCAAATGATGATGGGGATGCATCTTCTGATAGTTGTGGGTAGGGTTGTTTTGTGAAGCTGGTGATATTTGTGAAGCTTTTATAAGATTGGGATGTGTTTGGTTATTTTTTGGTATTTTGGAAATAATTTGGGAAGACTTCATTAGTTTGTTTAAGAGTAGCTTGGTTTGGTTTGTTTTGAGGTTAGTTAGGTTGGCGGGCGTAGTTGTTTGACGCCCTCTGCGGATATATCCAATAATTGTGCTGAATTTTCCCACTATGAAATAAATAAAGGATTTTAATTATATTTTTGTGTATCTTGATGAGTTTTACATTTGAAATATCTATATCAATCGCTAAGGCATACATAATCTTTTTGTTCATGTAGATGATAAAATGAACTATTATTCTCGAAGGTAAGAAAATAATAGCATTTTGTGAAAAAGAAGGGAATCGTGCCCATGTAAAGCATATGAGCTACCTACATGCCTATCGGGGGTTAAAGAATTTCTAAGTTTCATTTTTGGAAGCAAAAGGGTTTTTAGAGGATCAGGCCCCCACATAGTTCAGAGTAAAGGGAAATGGAGAATTTTTTTAGAATAGAAGGGAGTGGAGAGGAGTCGTAGCACTCCGAGATTTTGAACTATGGGTATAATTTCTTAAGACAATCCAGGTTGACTGACCAGGCCATCTCTTCTCCATCAAGATCAGCGACCATAGCGGCACCACTAGACAAGATTTTCTTCACGATGTAGAGGCCACTCCAATTTAACTTGAACTTCCCTCTGGGGTCCCCAATGGGTTCTATGATTTCTTTGAGGGATAAATCTCCTTCTCAAACACCACGGTTCATAACTCTCTTATTGAATATTCACGCTATCTGGCGATGGTACCCTTGTATATGATATAAATCCTTTAGCCTCCTTTAGTACAATAGCGATAACTCATCAAGTCGGCTCTCATACCAGTCTTTTTTTTACTTTTCTTTCAGGCATAATGCATAGTGAATGTATTTCTAGTTCAATGGTTAGGACTGCCTCCATACCGTATGCTAGAGAGTAAGGGGCATCCCCAGTAGATGCATGAACTAAAGTACGGTAGCCCCAAAGGGTGTAAGGTATTCGATAGGCCTAATTTTGCCAACTCTCACTCATCTTACTGATGATTTCTTTGAGGTTCTTATTAACGGCTTTAACTGCATCATTGGTTTGCAGTCAATATAGAGAAGATTTGTCTCTCTGAATCCCATACTCGTCGACCAATTCAAAACATAACCCATTATTTGACACTAGCTCGAGAGGGACCCCGTATCAGCAAATGATGTTCTTCCAAATGAACTTGGATACCTTTTAGCATTCAGTACTACATATGACTCATCTTTGACCCATTAGGTAAAGTAATCTATGGCAACCAGGATGAACTGGTGCCCGTTGGAGGCTTTACGTCTTACTTTACCTATGATATTGATGCCCTATGTGGATAATGGTCAAGGAAAGGTCATGTTGGACAAATATCATGGAGTAAAGTGTTAGAGATTGGAAAATTGTTAGCATTTAAGACATCTCTGAACATAGGCGGTACAATCTTGAACCATGGTAGTCCAATAGTAACCCTTTCGAATAATCTTCTTAGCGAGCATATGGACATTCATGTGGGATCCGCATTTGACATTGTGGATTTTTTACATCATCTCTTCAATGTCAGCCCCTGTAATGCAGTGTAAGTGGGTTCCATAGAAGTTTCTCTGGAACAGTGCTTTATTGCAAATAATGTACTGGGCAGCCAGTTTCTGGAGGGTTGCTCGATCTTTCTTGTTGGCATATTGGGGGTAGCTATCGTTCTTAAGGTGGTGGCAAATGTCATAGTGCTAGCACTCGGCTATATCATGATTCTCTTCTATAACTAGTTCCATGTGGTAGCAAGGGGTCAGTTTAGCTTGTTTTTAGACTATAAAAGGAGCCATCATTATTTCTTCGGGCATGTCGACCATGAAGGTCAAGGTAGCAAGGGCATCGACTAAGTTTTTCCTTGCTCGGGGCAAGTAGTGGAAGGTGATATATCAAAATTAGGAGGCCATCTCTTCTAGGTGGGTGTTTAAGGGTGGAAGCATCTCATCCTTGACTTTCCATCTTCTAAGGACCTAGACGGTGATGAGGGCTGAATCCCCGTAGACATCTAGGCATTGGACACTTTGAGGCCTATAGTGCATGCCTTGTATTTGGTCATGTTATTGGTGCAGGAAAAATCTAATTTGATGGTAATGGGAGTGTGAGAGTCATCAGGGGCAATCGGGAGTATCCCAATGTCATATCCTTTCTTATTGGTGGTGCCATCAAAGAACATTTTCCATCGGAGATCTTCCTAAAAGCTGCAAAGGATGTCTTCGTCTGGGAACTTAGAGACCCAAACATCATCTTCTTCCATGGGGTAATCAACAAGGTAGTCATAGATGGCTCTTATTTTCATGGATTTATATGTGAGATACATAATAACAAACTCGACTAGCAGCAATAACCCTTGGGCCATTCGGCTAGATAGGGTAGGTTTCTCGAGAAGGTATCTGATAGGATCCACTACGGATAAAAGTATAATGGGAAAAGTGAGCATGTAATGCCATAACTTTTGAGTGACTCAGATAAGGGCGACACATGCTTTCTCCAAGGCAGTATAGTTTACTTCATATCCGGGCCATTTTTGGGATTCTTTAATGTATTGTGTAATAAAATCCCCAATTATGGTGTGTGTTATGATCAAGTATAGGATTATTGGGATACCAGGCTGTGGTTTCATGAAAACTGGAGGTCGGGTTAAATACTGCATGATTTTATCAAATTCTTCTTGAAAAGCTTCATTCCAGATTTTAGTTGAGTCCTTACCGAGGAGTTTTAAAAATGGGTTCACAAATACAAGTCATCTGGCTAATGAATTAGATGATATACTGTAAGTTTCCTAGGAATCCCTAAACTTCCTTCACCGTTCGGGGTGGTGGCATTTCGAGTATGACAGGATTTGCATCAATCCCCTTCTCGCTAACTATGAATCCCAAAAGATTTCCTTTGGTAATGCCAAAAACACATTTATGCAGGTTAAGTCGCATATGATATCGTCGCAGTCGTTTGAAGAACTTCCGGAGAGCGGGAACATGACCTTACCTAGTCTTAGATTTGATGATCATATCGTCCACGTAGACCTCGACCTCTTTATGTATCAGATCATGCAAAATGGTTGTGGCATCCCTTTGGTAGGTATCCCCTGCGTGTTTTAGACCGAATGTCATAATTGTGTAACAAAAGGTTCCCCAAGGGGTGATGAATGCATTTTTTCTATGATTGGGGTTCATTTGGATTTGATTGTCTCGGACAACCCCATCAACGAATGACTTTAGAGTGTGACTGGCCGTTTTGTCCACGATCATGTTAATATTGGGTAGCGGGTAATCATCCTTTTGAGA